>CM060900.1:344158631-344193631 GCA_030762935.1 Hymenopus coronatus
TGCTACTACAACTACTACTACTACTACTACTACTACTACTACTACTACTACTACTACTACTACTACTACTGCTACTACTGATGCTACTACTACCACTACTGATGCTACTTCTAATACCACTACTGATGCTACTACTACTACTACTGATGCTACTACTACTACTACTGATGCTACTACTACTACTACTACTGATGCTACTACTACCACTACTGATGCTACTACTACTACTACTACTACTGATGCTACTTCTAATACTACTGATGCTACTACTACTACTACTGATGCTACTTCTAATACTACTACTGATGCTACTGCTACTACTGATGCTACTACTACTACTACTGATGCTACTTCTAATACTACTACTGCTACTACTACCACTACTGATGCTACTACTACTACTGATGCTACTTCTAATACTACTACTGCTACTACTGCTACTACTGATGCTACTACTACTACCACTACTGATGCTACTACTACTACTGATGCTACTACTACTACCACTACTGATGCTACTACCACTACTGATGCTACTACCACTACTGATGCTACTACTACTACTGATGCTACTACTACTACTGATGCTACTACTACTACTACCACTACTGATGCTACTACTACTACTGATGCTACTACCACTACTACTACTACTGATGCTACTACCACTACTGATGCTACTACCACTACTGATGCTACTACTACTACTGATGCTACTACTACTACTGATGCTACTACTACTACCACTACTGATGCTACTACCACTACTACTACTACTGATGCTACTACCACTACTGATGCTACTACCACTACTGATGCTACTACCACTACTGATGCTACTACCACTACTACTACTACTACTGATGCTACTACTACTACTGATGCTACTACTACTACCACTACTGATGCTACTACTACTACTGATGCTACTACTACTACCATTACTGATGCTACTACCACTACTGATGCTACTACCACTACTGATGCTACTACCACTACTGCTACTACTACTACTACTACTACCACTACTGCTACTACTGATGCTACTACTACTACTACTGCTACTACTGATGCTACTACTGCTACTACTGCTGCTACTACTACTACTACCACTACTGATGCTACTACTACTACTGATGCTACTACTACTACTGATGCTACTTCTACTACCACTACTGATGCTACTACCACTACTGATGCTACTTCTACTACCACTACTGATGCTACTACCACTACTGATGCTACTACCACTACTGATGCTACTACCACTACTACTACTACTGATGCTACTACCACTACTGATGCTACTACCACTACTGATGCTACTACCACTACTACTACTACTACCACTACTGATGCTACTACTACTACTGATGCTACTACTACTACTGATGCTACTACTACTACCACTACTGATGCTACTACCACTACTGATGCTACTACCACTACTGATGCTACTACCACTACTGCTACTACTACTACTACTACCACTACTGCTACTACTGCTACTACTGATGCTACTACTGCTACTACTACTGCTACTACTGATGCTACTACTGCTACTACTGCTACTACTGCTGCTACTACTACTACTACTACTGCTATTACTACTACTGCTACTACTATTACTACTACTGCTACTACTATTACTACTACTACTACTACTACTACTACTAATAATAATAATAATAATAATAATAATAATAATAATCTTAACAATGGTGTTGATGATGATGCTAATAATAATAATAATAATAATAATAATAATAATAATAATAACAAAATCAACAACAATATTTAATTAACTCTTGTACATATATGTCAAACAATTTTAAAAACAGTGATAAACGTTCCTGAACACATGCATGAAATGAGCCTGATGATAACTTTTAAAACAGATTCAGAGTAGTGGCGTCATGGATTTGCATTAGCAGTTTTGGAGCATATAATATGGGGAAAATTTTAAATGTGTTCGTCCTGGGTACTATAGGGGTAACATGCTAATCTCTGGTTCCTAAGGTCGCATGTTTAAATCCAGTGGTGGGCGATGAACTATTTTCGGGCGTAAAAGTGCTTAGCTGGGGTTCCTTCGGAAGGTAAGCAGTTGGTCCCCTGTCTAGATTTATGGTACCTAAAACCTTTTTGAACTGACTACCTCGGCCTACAGTTCTATTTTTCTAAATTGATGTCTGACAGAGGCGTTGCAATTTAAAAACAAATGAGACGGCAGACCCGTTGCTATGGTAACAGTCGCGTTGCTGCCAGTTTACCACGTGTGCATTCCTACGTTGTATTCATCAGCCCCGTCAGGCTTGGCTTCTGTTTGCAATGCTGTGTGTTGTTTTTGCCGGGTTCATTATTTTACATCTGCGTTATTTGCTCAATTATTTGTTATTAGTCGTTGCATTGTTTGTGCGCTATTCTTCCAAGAGGTTGACTGAGACCATGATGTAGGAATGTTGGCATTAACTCTCGATTTTCGTAAACATTCGAAACAATATGGCGGCGTGCATCAGAGATGTATGCGTAATTGATTTGGTTTCTCTATATTCCTTTTACACACTAACCTTCTTACATTATTATTTATTGGTGGTTAAGATGAAAAACTAAGGGTGAGGTGTAATTGCAATTAGCTCTAGCCATGTGAACTTTCTCTACAGCACTACAAAGCACATGCAAGACAGGCTCAAATAATCGAATTTTCTCTATCTCTTTCTTCTTCCTGATTTGCAACAAATCTCTTTATTGGCAAAAACATAATATTTATTTCAATAGGTTATGTATACACATTGTAAATTAAAATCTTGCATACATGTGTTTCAATAAGCCTTACCTGGTGTCAAATTGATATAAACCGTCTTCCGTTACTTTGATGAAAAATGCAAAATACGTATTTTGTACATATCCACCGCATCTACTTCCGATAGAGGTATTCTTTCAGGAAATTGTAGGTATTTACTGTCGAAAAATTTGTTGATATTTTTTACTTGGTATTTCGAAGTTTTCTCTGGATGTTTTAGCACTTTTTGCATTGCCATGAGTCATAGAAAGTTTGTAAATGACACATCGTAACCGTAGCCTTCTTTCTCAAAAAGCATTACACAGATTATATGAACGTGTCGTCTGCACTTTTAATAGTTGTGTGCTCGACTGCTTGCACCTGGACATTTTCATGAAGTTGAATTTTGAGATCGAATCAAACAATGGCTCGATGGTGTTGAAGGCTGTTGAACAGAACAATGACCTGAAATAGAATGTACATTCCTTTCAGATCACATTCAGTGTTGACTTCCTGTAACTAACACTTCCGTGCAAAATCCTTACAAGGTACATTTGCGGATTGTCTCACCGATATTGCAATAAAATTAATTACGATCGAAATACCACATGTAATCAATATTTACTGCACCAATTTTAGCTACCCAGAGCGGCAATTATACATGTTGGTGTGCCTTATAGATAGTGATATAATAAGGAATAGGATAGGAAATACAGGTATAACACGAGTGCTCTGTTCCATTTAGCTGTATGTACCTATTATTAAGCTTGTGGAACTTGATGTAGAATTATTTAACCACAAATTTAACGACAATATGCGCATTGTTATCTGGAATACGGAAGATTCAAGTTGCTCAAGACTCAATTGCACAAGTCCATAATTTATTCAATGCGCGTAAAGTCATTTACATTTTTGTTGAACAGATTTCTACACAAAACCCCACATTCATGCTTAATCATAAGTTTTTTTTTATTAAAAAAATACAGCCCCGGAGGCTTGTCAGGGCTCCGGCGCTGTATTCCTTTTTACCTCTTTTTTCTAGTTTCTAAATTTCCTTAGTTGACCTATTCGTTTTTCCTTTTTACATATACATACACAAACACATACACATTTACAAACACAGAAACACCCATGCCCAAGGCAGGACTCGAACCCACGATCCCGTGCGCCGCGAAGCGCCAAAACGAGACACTTTAGCGAGCGCGGCTACGGGGACCGGCATCTTAAACATATAACACCCATGCCCAAGGCGGGACTCGAACCCACGATCCCCAGCGCTACAAAGCACCAAAGCGGGACGCCTTGGCGAGCGCGGCCATGGGGACCGGCATTTTGTGCAGCTTAACGGAATAGAATGCTCATTATGCTATTCTTGTGTTTGCTGTCCTATTCGTTATTACTCCACTACCTATGAGGCTCACCAACATGTGTAATCACAGCAATAGTCAGATAAAATTTGTACAGTTAGTATTGATTACAACTGAAGTTTACATCGTAATTAATTTCAATACTGATGAGACACTCTGCGATGTACCTTGATAGTCCAACCTTAATTTAGCTTATAAAACAGGCTTTCTATGAGGATATCTTTATTTCTGAACTACTTCTCCTATTCCTCATTGATTTGTAGTCATATTCTCTGAGGAGTCTATTGGCTTTGTACTCATGTGAAGATGATGTATAAAAGGTAACTCGTCCCAAGTTAACTTGACCCGGACTATGCCAAGGCTTGCAATAGATAAAATTTAAATTAGACAAATATTCTTTTAAACTGGACACATTTTTGATACCAAGCTCTCTACCATCATGAGATGGAGAATGTTTGGTGCAAGATATTGATCAAATACCGCGGCAAGTAGTTCAGGTGTTTTGACTGGGAGCGACATTCGCGAGGTCGTGAGGTCTGTTCCCCGCGGCCGGCTTTTCTGACCCATGTTTTTTCGGCGAATGCTGGGGAGGTTTTTTCATTCCTCCGAACTTCCTGACCCTTCATTTCATTTCCATGTCTTCCAAACCGGTCTCTCTCAGGGTTGTAAGTGTCGGCGAGGACTGAAGTGGAGGTGACTGCGCTTTGGAAATTCATCTCTCGGCAGCGGGATGACGTTGGCAGTTGTCTGTTGACTCAGGGACGTTTGGTCAGAACTGAGGCGCGGACTCCAAGCGCTCCCCGCAAATCGAGATGAACTGTTTGGAAATTGTTAGGGACCCTCCACGGTAGCTCCCTCCCGCCATTAGTTTCCGGCTGCCCACTATAAATACTCACATCTCATCATATACCCCTGGAGTCTGACGTACAAAAAGCCAAGAAATGACAAGTGTGGAATCTCCGTCGACACCTACACTACACTAAGGCCGCACCGTGGGTTCGATCCCAGGCGATCGCATTGTGGGACTTGTGGTGGACAAAGTGTCCCAGGGGAAGGTTTTCTCCGAGTTCTCTGATTTCCCTAGCCATCGAATTCCGCCGGTATTCTATCTTCATTCCATTTATCATCAGTGTCATCGCCTGCGGTGGATATGAGTAAAAGCGGACGTTAAAACTATAAAAAAAGTGTCAGACGGCTCTTCATCGTCATCTCTAAGTAGCTCCAGTAGTGAGACGAATGCTCAAACCACGAACTGTTAGGGACTTCCGCACGTAATTGCCTGCAGCCATCTGTGGTTTTTTCACATCATCTCTTCCTCCCTGGGTGTGGCAGTCGCACTAAATCTCTTCAGGATGTACCCCACTCCGTTGTAGAACTATGTTAAAACGGTCATAATTTACACACTGTCCTTTACTGCGGTACTTATACGCTGTCCTGGATGAATTAGTTTTTGCTTTTGTTACAGTCATTATATCACATATTTTCACTAATATATGGCTACTTCTTAATAGTTAGCTGCATTTACCTGAGTTATGAGAGGCTCATAACGTCCATAGTAAAAAAGAGACAATTTGTTGCAGACTTTCTAATTTCCTCAAACTCTATTATAAAATTTAGTTTAATGGATCTGCTTCAGTAGCATTATGATTCTATATCGCGTATCCAATAAACTGAACTAACAAGACGCGGCAGATAATTCACTCTGCCAACAGAATTTCTAATATTTGCAGCGTATTTATAAGTAGCGCTTCAGCAGTTAAGTCCATCTGCTAAATTAGAAAAAACATGATATACACGAATATGTATTATTCTTAGTTTAACTGCTATTCGTAGTATTGTTAACCATGCCTAAGTAATTATGGTTAATAATAAGAATGGATTATTTCTTGTTCTATCTAATGGCTTCAGCTCTTGTTTGTGTTGCCTAGGGTAGCGATACTCACCAGAAAAATTGGAGGGTCTGAGTTCGAATGTGGGTGTGGACGAGTTTTCTGGATACGGTTTATACTCGGCTACTTTGTCCTAACAAGAGAAATGCCCAGCAACACAGTACTCAGTGGATTCAAGGATCATTCCAGCATTATTTAACCTTTTTCATCATCCCTTCAGATCTGTTGTTAAAACAAAGGTTGAATACCTAGAAAAGAAAGGCTACGTTCATGCTAACCTTATCTGGAAATGGTAAATGAATTTGGAAATGTTCGCTTTAACCTCAAGAAGGAGTTGAATATGACAAAGTGGTGTTGAGCTTGAGTTCCGTGGGTCGATTTGAGTAAAGATGCGCGTTTTTCAAATATATTTTGATCCTTAATTTCCGTGCTTATATCACTATTAAAACAGTGATTATTGGCGGAGCATAATACGCATTATTAGAGTTTATTCGTAGACGATTGAAACAATATAATAATCACTGATAAATGTTTTTACAGTCTCATTTGTATCGCAAATTATGTTTGTCGAGCATGATAGCTCCGAGTCTCTTGGGAGGCCCTTAATTTTATTCGGGCAAACCACTTTAACCATGAGGTTTTCGCTGATTTTCCTAGTTGCAAGGCGAATGCTGGGGTGGTTTTATTGTACCACTGATTCTTTTCCCTCATTTCAACATCATGTCGCTTCTCCTCTCATGTTTCAGGTAGGCTTGAACTGTGTAATGTCGGTAGCTGTCCGACGGATAGTGGGGAAACTTCCCTATTGGAAAGTGATGGGAACCTTTTATGAGCCGCCCTAAGTGGGCTGAGGTTTCCCTATTGCGCCAGAAAATAAATCTCTGAGCAACTCACCGATGTGACCGGATCATCAAGCTTGCAATCGTTTGGAGCCTCTACGTGTCTCTGCTCGTCGACCATCCTGCAGCATGTAGCTAACAGTTGCTTAATCCTTAAAGTGTCTAATATAAAAGCGGCATCTATGGTACTGTGTCCTTCTCTGAAACCCATTTGAAATTTTGAAAGTTTGCCAAATTTAGATTCCCAGTCCTTTATCCGGTTATATAACACTCTACAATAAATTTTCTCCATAATTGGCAACAGAGTAACCCCCCTATAGTTATCCGGGTTTCCAATAGTTCCCTTCCCTTTATAAATGGGATGAATAATGCCCTTTCCCCAGCAGGTAGGGTAATTCCCCTCCATAAAAAATCTGTTACATATCTGGAGCATACTCCTACCAAACTCATTAACATTGGCTGCGGCTTTAAAAACTTCCGGGGGCAGCCCATCCAACCCTGGAGCTTTGCCTCCCTTCGACTCCTTAGCGCCTGTGCTATTTCTCGTGCTGATATTTCCTCGTCCAGTATTGGGATCTCAAGATTTCCCAAAATTTGAACTTCCTTTATAAAAATTCCTTCCCTTTCACCTTTCCCGAAAATTCCCATAAAATGCATTGCCCATTTTCTGGGAGAAATTTCGTTGGGCGCCTGACGGTTGCCTCTTAAATGTTTTACTACTTGCCACATCTCAGCGTTATCCCCCCGCGTTAAAATATTACTAATTTTCT
This sequence comes from Hymenopus coronatus, assembly GCA_030762935.1. Lineage (NCBI taxonomy): Eukaryota > Metazoa > Arthropoda > Insecta > Mantodea > Hymenopodidae > Hymenopus > Hymenopus coronatus. The sequence continues at coordinate 344,166,276 of CM060900.1, forward strand.
GAGTAATTTTGTCTTGCCACATAGTTCTCTTTTCCCGTAAGAGCTGTTTATATTCCCTTCGCTTTTTTGTAAACATTTTCCTAATGTCATCTCCCCCCTCCCTTCTGAATTTTGACAGAGCCTCCTCTGCTTGTTTCTTTACAGTTCTGCATTGCTGGTCATACCAACCATTGAATCGTTTTACCTTACCATGCATTTGGACTTTCATTGTCCCCGCAGCCGTTGCTATTATATGCGTTAGTTCCTCCGCTGTGTCTGCGTTCCTGTCCCCTAATCTTCTTGTCTTTGTTGTGGTTGTTGTTTTAATATTGCTTGTAATGTGTATTACAAAAGCACGTACGGTCTGTGGACCCGTGCGACTGTTGAATTTCTATGTATGATATTGCTATATTAATAAATACACTTATTCATTCATTCATGTAGCTACCTCCAGTTCCTTCAAGTTGTGCGTTTCTCTTGAGGGTGATAAGCACAAAGACCCGCGTTGGGTCGCCGTACGAACCGTTCCCTGGTGATATGTATGGTTCAATAGGAAAACTTAGTCACGAAGAAGTATGAACACCTGGACATTTTTCTGGTTTTGAATCGTTATACGCATTACATTTAATGTGGTATGATTGAACCCAATTATATTTTGCCGCCTTACTGTAACAACGGAGGAATTTTTCATTCGTCTTGAGTGGTTAATAATATATTTGTGGTGTTTGTGCTAGTACTTCAAAGAAAAAAAATATGCCTTTCACGAGACGTAAGGAAAGGATCAATAATACCGATGACGGGGCATAGTTTTGATAAAATCGGTTTTTAAAACGTGTAATACATAGATTTTAATATTAATACATTTTCTAAATTTAACTACTTTTTGGGGGTTTTAGCTTTAACTTATAAGTTTGGTTGACTCAATAATACTTGAAATAGGTAGTGTTTCAATTAAATAATACACTAATATAAGGAAGATTATTTCGTTAAATCTATAAGTTATACGCTCCTTAAAAAATTGAAATTTAATATTAAAACACTAATTTGCACATGATTCACTATGAATTACAGATGCTACAAATCCTGCCATAACAACAGTTATGTCTATATCAAAACTGAGCAGCTATTATGCCCAATGTTTTCGTAAATTTGTGCAAATATTTTGTCATCGAGAAAAAGCCCTTGTTTGTCAGCCTAAATTAGGAGACCGAGCAGAAGTGACTATATTGAACTTCTGAATCCCCTTTTAGAGGTCTATTCATGTAAACCTAACTGCTTGTTCATACTGCACTGACTATAAGCCAATATGAGCGTTTAATACATGTTTTAACCTTTTATTATTTAAAAATATTGCTCGTGCAAAGCAAATGAAAGTAAACTTAAGGGATATAATGGATGTGTAACTCACATAACCACAGTATACGTGCAAATATTTACTTTTCTGCAAACACATTCTTACCTACATATTTCTTCTGCTGTATCTTTCGTGCAGTTTCTTGGTGTTCTAGGATCAAAATGACAAGCAATACTTTTATATAACTTCGAGAAGCACGTGTCGGCTAGCTTTGGTAAACATGATGCCACATCGTCATAGTCAGAGTTGATCGCTGCGTGGGAAGTGGACGCTGTAAAAGAAATAAAGAATATACATTGTGTTACATGGAGCGAACTGACATCATTAATTATATAATACCTTTCTGCTTAGGCATTCGATAGACAGGCAAGTTATCATCAAAGCTTATTCTCCTTCTCCTCTCACTCACACTTACACCTCCCTCTTCCTTTCTCTCTCTCTGTCTGTCTGTCTGTCTCCCTCCCTTTCTCTCAAAACTGAATGCTTTGACTACTTCAATACTAATCCTGAGAGGCTTTGTTAAATCTGTCTGGCGTTAAGTCTCCCTCACCACATTCATTTTATTAGTACGAAAACTACAGGACGGTAAAAATCACATATTTGAAACTTCTAAACTGCACCTCTGTTAATTTTATCTCAATTTTATTTATATTTATTTATTTATTTATTTATCTATCCTGTTTGGGGTTAAGGTCATAAGGCCTTCTCTTCCACTCTACCAGGCAATGCATTAAATTTAACACAGCAATAATACAGTGAATAAAAGAATAAAGAACAAAAATACAATTATATACAACTTAATAAAAACATACATAAAAAGGTGCAACAAATATACTGAAATGAAAAGAAAAGAAATACTGTAAACAAAATTTTAGTATGTTTTCTGAGCAGCATATTGAATCTTTTCCGCACCCTAATATTCACTTATAGCGATTTGAACACACGTGGATGAAACAGGTCATAGGGTCAATCGAGTCAACTGTCGCCCTATTCTGGCATCGAATAAAACTATTTCATTGTTGGTATATGGTAGCTATAGCTTTATATCTATGGCTTGTTGTGTTTTATACAAAACACCACCAAGCGGTCATTTTAGAGCGGTTACTTAATTTTATGTCAGCTGTTGACACGGCATTATTTGTAGTTCAGTAAGGTACAACTGCTTGTTAATATTGTTGATGTGATACTTAGATGTGTTGCGATGACATCAGTGTTCAATGTGACACAGCTTTTGTCTACTTAAGATTAATAACAATAGTAATAGTAATATTAATAATAATTGTAATAATAACAACAATGATAATAACAATAATAATGTTTGAATCATTATTTGCTATTAAGAAGTGGTTTTATTTGCTCTGAAATTGTTTTTTACCATTTAATATCTTGAGCGTTGTCCGTAGCTTGTTGTATAACCGTTTGTCCCATAACAAAACGTCCTTGTCAGTGAGATGTGTTGCCATTGGAAGGTGATCTAGAGTCTAGACACACATTACTTATACACTGAGGAAACATAATAACTCAAATGAAAATTATGAACTGTTTCAGAGAAGAGCAGCTTCTACAGCGAAGGAGGTTTGCTAGTGGCTACATAGTAAACAATAGTTTGTTAACAACGTTGTGAATTGCCAGGATCATATCGGTGCTGCAGGTGTGCTGCAATTTCCTCTCGCAGGATTTCTTTTGCATTCCAATAAATCTATTAAGTTGCTTAAGTCGCTTAAATACCGGTAGATCTGGTTCGCGCTTGAAACGGTGACCTTAGGATTAGAAGCCCAGCGCCTTACCAAATGAACCACCCATACCGACCTTAAGGCTCTAAATCACTACCTGGTAGTCTGGTCTGCAAATTCAGAGATAGACAGCGTCATCCTCCGACCCCTCTACCACATTACAACAAAAATAACATCCATAATATAACACATTAATTTTTTTATTGTTTCATTTATATAACCCCCTTTAACATCTTTGCTTTGCACTAGAAACAACTCGTTGTCTGTAGGTTCTTTTTGGTTTCAATAATTTTATTTTCTTCAAACACACATTCACTCTCACATACTTGCTTTTAGACTCTGTGGGGGATAGGGAATAATTCGGGCTAAAGAAAAATTCCCCGCACCAGCCGGGAATCGAACCCGGCACCTCCGTCTGAGAAATCAGCTCACTGACAACACTACCACGGAGGCAGTCACATCATATTGTTGCTATTAAGTAAAAGCTATACACATTATTTTTTATATAAATACCTTTGATATACGGGATTCTAATCAAAATCCTTACAGCCATTTTTTGAAAAAATCAACAATTTCGAAAATTCTTCCATTTGTAAGGGATTTTACTAAAAACCTTCTTGTGGCATCCTTGGAAGATATTGAACTTAAATTCCAATTTTAGTATTTAACGGAATTTTCGTTTTTGAATAATGCTCTTCTCAGAAACACACACAGACATTAGATGGATCCTTTTCTAAAAAATATTTTTTGGATTCAGGAGTCCAACAAACATGTATTTCCTGTAAAACCTCGGTATCATACTTTTGAGTAGAACACAATACCTCCTCTGTCTACCTTATACTACATACGTAGTACTTGGTAGAAAAAGTGAAATGTGATGGTAGAGGCAGTGATGGCGGCCGCGGCGGGTGACGATAGCGGTGCTGGTAGTTATGATGTTGTTTGGAGCAATCCAATGAAAGGATATACAAGCGCACAACCTTTTGAAATCAGAAATTGTTAAAACGAAGCGAATTTCAATATGCATATTTAATAAACAATGAACGACTAATCTTATACTGAATATATATTTGATTCATATGATTGTATAAGTTTATTGTACACTGTGTTTTTCTAATAGGAAAGAAATATAGATATGAAAAATGAACCAAGACACTCAAACTTAGTACTATACACTATTACAGATATTCTAAAGGTATATTTATGGTTTGGTGATCTGTACTAATGTTATAAATGCTTTCTTAATAATGTTATATAGTATTACGCTTTGCTTAATACACACATTGGTGCCAGCGGTATTATGTGAAAGATATATTCGTTGGTTCTAAAGGAAGTAACATCTCAGGAAACATATGTTTGGAGAGCACTAGGATTTAGACTTATATTTTCCGAACAGTAGTACAAGCCCTTTTTAATCCCTAATATTTATTTTACTTCGCATTAACTACCTAATTCCATAATTCAAATGACAATGAAGTAATTTCCGACTTTGAAATATTTTCCAGGAATATATTTTATTAAAAAACGTACTGAGTACATCACTCATTCATATGCTTCACAACCCAGGTACTCGTGGTCTGTTGGGTATTCAATAAGACGGAACAGCATAATATCAAACCACTGGTTCTGGCGGTTAGAGAGGAATTAACCCCTTTCGCGCGTTAAGTCATCCGAAAAGGCTACAAACAGAATTGGTGAATGTGGTCTAAATTAGTATTCACTCCCAGATAAGGGTCACTGGGACTGAAAAATCTAATTTCTGTAATTTTTAAGCTATTGAGTTAAAGTGTGGTATGCATAATTCAGAGATCACTAACAAACAGTATACCAAATTTCATATTTCTATGATTGTTACTTTCAGAGTTAAAATTATTTTAGAAAATTAAAATATGAGTTAATGCTAGTTTTCAAAAGTTAGCTGGCGTCATTGTTGTTGAAGAAGGTAACCAATGATATGTTCTTTTCATTTGTTCCAATCATGAGTATAAAATATGTCATTAGTTTTGTAATCATACCTCTATTTGCTAAGATAGAAATTTATTTCTATTTGAACATACTTTTTTTATAAAAATTAGTCAAATTACTGAACATTACTTTTGTTTACAAAACTAATAATCATGCATTTAAAATAATGGTCTGTTTTGTTTAAATACCTGTGCACAGCATGTATATAGAGTTTTACTACAATTGGACCAAAACTGCTACGCCAGGTCCAATTTATATGTTGAAATATGTAAAGTTGAGAAAAATTAAATTTTCTGTATACATGCATTTAAAATATTTTTTCAGGCTACCTGTATTCTCAAAAGTGTCCTGGAGCATAAGTTGTCCCCTCTTTCCTCTGATTGGAAGTCTCCTTAGCCATCTTAGACAACCTGGTTCTACATCTAGAAGCTTTCTTCCTTTCAGTTGCTGATCGAGCACTCTCATAAATTCTTCTCTTGTCACGCTTCTTAGCACTTTTACATACTACACTAAATATGTTTTGCTTTTTTAATTTGTATTTCAGTTCTTGTGTGGCACTGCAACCCATATTGAGTTCTGAAATTGAATTAGCTGCAGCAATGGCTATTCTTTTTTAAGAAACAAATATTGCTTTTGGATACTTTCGCCATATCAATGAATGCAAACATTCATTCTGGTTCTGAGTAGCACCACGAATGCATCGAGTCAACAACTCATCAGATGCTAGCCTTTAGTACAGGGGCATAATTTTAGTGACCACATGCTTTTGTAATTTAACTTTCATTCTATCATGACTTGGTGGACATTTACCTTCTGCAGCACTTTTATTGTAGAAGCACCATGAGCGGGAACCTTGAGGGCATTTGCCATGTTGTGGGTTAGTGTCAGTTGACATATAGTGGCTGAGGGTAGCATAAATTACTGTCTTCATGCCTGATACATCAGGAATGTTTTGCAAAATAGCATTCCTATAATAGTTTGTCAATTTTGTTATTGTGCTATTTGTGAGCATCCCTGAGCTACGCCCACCCAAATTCATTCCCTTTGTTTTCCATGTTTGTAATAATTTTCTCAAACCTGTTCCCATTCTTTTGGTTACATGGTTCACACATTCTTCTTTTTTAAGTATAGTGTCACCATATATTTGTTTATTTACTAAATGATTAAATGTTTTTAAGTTCCCATCTGAGAGCACTGTAGTGTATCTGAATTTGCAGTCAGAAACAGATCGCCTTCATAAAATGTCAGTTGCAAAAACCTCCATGAATGTAGATGAGATATCATAGTTCTTGTTACATTCATTGCTAGATTTATTACCCCTGTACCATGTATCATATTCTGCAGAATTTGTATCCAGCTCAGTGGCTGCAAGGGTACACATACCACAAAACTTTGAGATTATTTCATAATCCAGCACTAATCCAGTTAACAAATCAATTACAATACCAATGTTGTAGTTGGATTTGTAGCCTCTTTTATGACAACTTCCATCATAGGAAACTGCAATATCAATAATTGCCTTAGCATCATTACTACCTCTACCAACTAATGTTTGGTAGACCTTCCTGACAAGTTCTCTTGACTGCAAAAGCACATCCTGTTTCATATGTTTACTCTCTTCAGCTAGTGCATTCATATGCTTGGTGAAGGTCTTGGAGTCCATGTCTAACATCCCAATAATGGTACTAAACCTTTCCAATCCTCTATGACCTACACCCATTCCCAAGAAAACTTCAACACTTTTTCCATTTATATCAAAAGGGGGCCTCTTTGAGTTTGTTTTACTTACTCGAGGACTGGTGTAAGTTTGTATTGGGCAGAAACCACAGTTTGTACATTTAACACCCAATTTGTGAGCTAACCCATGTTGCACTGTTAGAGAGCGTTCATTACACTAATTCATCTCAGATTTTGAAGCAGTTTACATAGTGAATCAGTGCTAATAAATATGTACTCACCAAATTTGGAATTCTCCATAGAACTGCTAAACTACTGAAGTTTCTCTTCACTGCTACCTAGTATACTTAACTAGATTTGCCATCTGATACCATTGGAGCAGACAGAGAAATTTCTGATGGAACAGGAGCCTGGTTTACTGTTGCTTCTACTACATTATTTCCAGCTTCTATTTTATTTGCCCATTTTGCTGCAGCTCGTTTAATAGCTTTTTCTTTGCTCTTCTTCCCTCTGTTTTTAGACTTATGCCACCGAGAAGTTATAGACTCCATTGTCACACTTTATTCACAAAGATAATCACCACGTGTTTACAACCATGTGTTTATAAACAAAGCATAGGACGCAGCCATAACCGTACTTACGTTATAGTCAAAGTGCTTTTTGTTACCACTCTAAGAATGTGTTAGTTTGAATCTGTGGACATATAATTAAATAAAATGAAGGCAAAGGTATATAGTATTACCTATATAAAAATATATGTATATAAGAAAACACAAATAAGTATTCTCAGAAAATGACCACACATCACCTTATTTGGAAGTTGTATTGAAAGCGCAGTATATAAATTCTGTTTATTGATACTAGATAGCAGGACAAAGCGGTGGAGGCCTGTTTGCTTCATACTGCTTAGAAGAAACCAAACAAAAATTATTATATTTGAAGAAATTAGGAAGACTTATTCATCCTGTGATTAGTGGGCGTGGTAATTTGGGAACGGAAATTAAATGCCTGCGCGCCTATGTATTTAAACGCTTGCTGGAGCTTTAAAATGGCGGAACATGCGTACCTTTCTTTCATACAAGTTGGAAGTGATTTCACTTAAGGGATGATTTCACATATTATAGTGAATGAAATAGTATTAATCTTTTATTCCTTTGAACACTACTAGATGCCTTGTCTAAATACTTTGTGCAGAACACCTATCACATAATTGCTCTGTGACACATTTCAGTATAAAACCATAGTTGGTCAACCACATACCATAGTTGGTCAAAAAGAAACAGGGGGAATATTTCCTGTATACCTAAATGTTTTCTATAGAACCACCACTTACCATTCGCGAGTGAAGTTTCCACAAAATCCCTATTTTTTGTGACACACCGTGGGCCCGTTTTATAGTTTAAACTTAAAAGAGAAATTATAGTAGCCTACGGACGTTGCTTAAAGCAGTCTTGGCTCTTCGAGATTCCCAGTGGGCAACCAGCTTCGACTTTACTGAACAGAAGAATTCCTCAGAACTGTAGAGTTGGTAACGTGTTCGCAAGCGCGTCAAATTAATTTTCATCTTTTGTTTATTGTGATGCTGTTCCTTAGACAATGTTCTGTAGGTTGTTTAGTAACACAAACATATAGTTAAAATTACCGAAAGGCCAGGTCAAAACGTACCGGAAACAGGATTTCTAAAAAGAAAATGGAGTCCTCAACGAAATTGTGAGCTGCATAAGCATATAATACAATGAAACCAATCGGACAAGGTACTGTGGAACAAGAAAATAGAATTACGAGATAGCTGTGATGCGATGAGTGGATTAGAATGGCGTGAAACAGCTTTGACAGATCTTCATGCTGTGAATTTTGGGATTCCGCAAATCGTCCCAGGTGCAACTAAAATGCTTTCATTTGCATAAACCTTCTATGTTTAGAGAAGCGCTGCGTCTGACGAAAGGCTCTGTTACTGAATTATAATGTAATAGCAGATGTGATGACAATGAGTTTCAAAATATATGAAGTATACATTTAAAATTAAGTTTTGCTTGCCAGTTGGTTTTATGTTTAATTGATTATGCCTTTATTGGTAGCATGAATCATTTCTGATATCAGCATTGCCGTTTGTTAGCGAAATCGAAATCTCTCGTAGGATTTTCGGCCATTCTATATGTGAGAATGGTTCAAAAGGTAAATATTCCAGAAAGGCTTCTGTTGTGTTCACAGGTGAAAGTACGTTGCATTTCTTAATCACTAATATCGTCCTCTTAAACTGGTGACTCCTTGGCTTAAACCATATAGAACTGTGGCTTAAACTCTACTCATTTTACTGCCATGGTTATATCTTTCAGCTCTCACACATTGTGGAAAATTGGTTAAAAATAATATCGAGGAAATGCAGAATCTACAAGCACAAAAGTAAGTAATGTGCTGCCCCTTTAAACAAATGAAACACGGTGATACACACACCCCACACACACGCGCGCACACACACATACAGTTAGCTGTACTTTATTACACCATAAACATAACAATTGCTACTCATGGTAAACTGGAGATAACCTGAATTGATTCAGAACTCAACATGAACTGTACAATGAGGAAATATAACAGTCCTCATCAAGCTAGTTGCAAGTCGCTATCGTATAGCTGCAGGCCACTTGAAGATGTATTGCTTCGTATCACCTCAGGCTTCAAAAACTTGGTACTACACCTTTGTACAATAGATGTTTAATTGCCTAACAGCGAATACAAATTTTGGGTGAAAATGCAAAAAGCAAACAACAAATCAACTACTCAAGCAAAGTGGTTTAGAATTTGAATTCCATCCCTCAGGGGCCTACTACGGCAGGTACGGTTTGGCGCACCGAGGTCCCGAACCAACCCGGACTCACTCGTGTGGGCAACCTCCGAGTGGTGAGGGAGTCAGTCAATCAAAGCGCCCATCCACATGTAGGCCGTGCGTGGAAATCTGTGTCGGTGGAAAAGGATATCCTGGTAGGTTGAGGATTGCACATGTGGGCTTGGGCTTCCAAACTTCAGTGACTGGGGAGGGTGCGCAATCTAATACACCACTTTAGATTCTGCTTCGCCTAAACGGATGGCTCGGGACAAGCCCACCCCTAGTCAATCGGCCCGGATTAGGTCTTACGGTGAACACCAGGGTAAATGGGACGGCGAGCCTGCTATATCCATGTGTAGCCCTGTTACACCAGTGGGATGACCCCTCGTTGGGCTCCGTGGTGAGTGGGGAGCACTGGGGGGGGGGTGAATTTATACCATACTTTTTGGCATCAAATAATAAATCACTTTAGTATAGCAAAGAAGTTGGAAAAGAAGTAGTCGAGTCTTGTGGTCCTCGCTACTTGGTTATTAATAGGACAGAGGAAGGTAAAAAGGTTCTTAACGGTAAGTCCTTTAATTATTCAAAAGGATCTTGATAATATTGATGGTCCAGTGAAATCGTACATCAGAGCTCGGATCGACACACTTCTTGTGAAGCCAATTCCGCCTCCCAGGCAGTAAGGGTACTCAAATCCCCAATGTTAGCCAGCTACCCAGTGAAGGTCGAGGTGCGCAAATCGTTGAACTCCCACGATGTGGTAACAGCCCGCGCACTGGACGTTTTGTTTTTGAGGAGATCAAAGAAAATCTTTCAGCTCTAGGCGTCACAGCTGTTAATCGGGTTCCGAGTAAATTCAATATTGAATTCGTTCCTATCCGAACCCTGTTTCTTACTTTTGATCGGTTTGACCTCCCTGAAAAGATTAAGGCAGGGTATGAAGCCATCGAGGTTAGGCCTTATATTCTAAACCCACTTAGGTGTTATAAATGCCAACATTTTGTACAACTAGCGAGTTATGCAACGGCAAACCCACCTGCGTCAACTGTAGTGACATCTCCCACGATGGTGCTTGTGCTTCAGCTCCATCGTGTGTGAACTGTACCGGGGAATAACCATCTAGTTCCCGAGAATATCCCCGTTTTGCAGAGGAGAGAGAAATCCAAGAGATTCGGGTGAAGGAGAAGGTGTCCTTCTCGGAAGTTCGGAAGCTCCTGCAACTCCGCCAACCACTTTTCTCAAGGTCCGGTACTTAAAGCTCCGTTGCAGCTAAACTGGTACAGTGTCGGGAAGTAGCAACTCAGACCAGTGATATAAAGGTGGCTACCGTTGCAGAAAAAAAGTGCTTTTAGCTAGAGCGCTGCCAAAGCCTTTCAAATCGGCATCAACATCTACCAAATCCGCCAGTTTACACAGTAATCCAGCACAATTGCCACCGAAACCTTCGACCTCGGGTAATAAGCATGTGAACCCATGCACGTATTCCGCACCTGAAAAGCATTTCAAGACCAGCTATGTGACACAAGACTTCCTGAAAGAGAGTGGCAAGTCCCCTGCCAAGTCATCTAAGGGAAGGAAAAGTCTATGCCAGTCTCCACGTAGACCCTCTTCTGAGGGGTCATCGGGGAAGAGCACAGATCGGTGACGACCATCTTCGCCGATCATTACTTCTAATCGGTTCGAGGTTCTCTATCCGATATTTTGTATTGGAAAGGTACCCTCCGACGTGGAGGACATGGACCAGCAGGATTCTGCCCCCACTGCCAGACGGTCAGTGTGGAAACAGCAGGATCGTGCTGCTGAAGACAGTGCCAGCTCAACACCCCAAAAGAACAAATTGAACCGACCAGCACAACCTAATCTGCAGAAACACTTAACTCTACTTAACACTTGTCCCATTAATTAACAATGGCTATCCTACAGTGGAACATACACGGAATTAGACCCTATTGCCCAGAGCTTGATTTGTTGCTCCACCACAATCAGCCGTTGGTGGTCTGCTTACAAGAGACAAAGATCCGTCCACAGGTCTCAGTTACGATCAGGCAGCACTCCTCTGTACGGTGTGATTTAACACCAGCAGAGGGTGTTCCAGCACACGGGGGCACTATGATGCTCATCCGAGATGATATATTCGCCGAATCCGTGCCCTTACACTCTGACATCCAGTCAGTCGCTGTGAGTATTACGCTGCCCTCTACCATTTTCACCATGTTTACCATCTTCTTGCCTCCATCTGCTGACCTCCCGCTCTCTGACTTAGAAGACCTAATTTCGCAGCTACCAACACCTTTTCTGTTGGTGGCCGAAGTAAATGGCCACCACCCATTTTTAGGGCTCACCTCCGGCTTCTGTGAGAGACGTGCTAATTGCAGACTTCTTGTACTGTAATAACTTAGCTCTCCTGAACACCAGAGAACCTACATTTCTTTTTGACGTCTTTAATACTTTTTCACACCTTGATATAGCGGTATGTTCACCACAGCAGTTTCCTAACGCTGGACAATCATCTTGGATTTGTATTCAACTGACCACTTTCCCTGTCTTATTAGTCTCTTACCACATGCTGTAAGTTCCACCCGTTTACCTAGCTGGCGCTTCGATCAAACTAACTGGGAACTTTATTCCCGCTTATCAGCTTTTTACTACGATGCGCACGTCTCACTGAATGATTTAGTCCAACGATTCATAGAGACAATTATTATTCTTTCTGCTGCTGTCTATTTGCGGTACCTTGGTGGAACGATGACTACCGGAATGCCATTCGTACTCGCAGGCGTACTCTCGGTGTTTTCCTTCGTCGCCCTACACTGGATAACCTGATACACTATAAGAAGCTGCGTGCCAACTCTAGGCGAGGTATTAGCAAAATCACATCATGCAGCAAGTTTGTAGCTTCATTTAATCGACATACACCTTCCTCTGTCGTTTGGGATAAGTTGCGACAAATCGACCCATAAACCTACCGCCTGTCTCCGAACTGCTGGCGGAGCTATAGTTAATATCTTTGACGTCGCTAACTCTTTAGGCAGCGTTTTCGCTCAAGTGTATAGCTCAGACAATTACTCGCCTGAGTTTCTTAGAGTTAAGGCTTATGTGGAATCCGGAGGGTTCTCTTTCGTTCCTAAAACCTTGAAGTTTACAATCGCCTTTTCACCATGGCAGAGCTAGACTATGTACCTTCGTCTTCACGAAACCTCACACCAGGCCCAGATCGCATCCAGGTCCAAATGTTGCATCATCTATCTCCTGAATTTAGCGCTTTCGTATAACAGGTCTATAATCGTGTCTGGCTGGTGGGAGGCGACCAACAATCCTATTTTAAAACCTGGAAAGGACCGCCATCTTCCTTCCTGCTACCGTCCTATTGCCCTCATCAGCTGCGTCAGCAAGGTGACCGAACGATTGGTGCGGTGGCTGGAATCCCATAATCTATTGACTAATGCCCAGTGCGGTTTTCGAAGACGTCGCTCAGTGGCTGACCACCTTGCTATCCACGCAAATCATCTTAAGAACTATCAAATAATTGGGATACTTTTTGACCACGATAAAGCTTAGGACATGTGTTATCGAGCAGAGATATTACGTTTCCTCGACAACGGGAATATACGCGTACGCCTACCATTGTTCATTCAGCAGTTTATGAGGGACCGAATATTCCAATTAAAGGTCGGCTGGGGTATTTCTTTTGGTAGTGTTTAACGCCCGCTTTAACTACTAATGGCACCGCAGGCGGTGACACTGATGATACATGAATGAATGAAGATGGAGCACCAGTGGAATGCGATGGCGGGGGAAACCGGAGAACCCGGAGAAAACCCGCCCAGCGCCGCTTTGTCCACCACAAATCTCACATGCGGTCGCTTGGGATCGAACCCAGGCCGTCTAGGTGAGAGGCGAATGGTCTAACCACTCGGCCACGGTGCGGCCTGGGCTCGGGTATTTCGAACCATTTTATTTAAGAGAATGGTGTGCCACAGGCATCGGTTCTTTGCGTGAAGCTGTTTGCTATAGCGAGTAATTCTATATCTCAAAGTGTTCTTCCAGGTGTGTCGTCCTGCTTATTCGTGAACGACTTTGTCATCTTTTGTACTTCTCAGCGAACGTCGGTTTTGGAACGCCATCTACAGCAGCGCTTAGACAATATTTATGATTGGAGCTCAAGAAACGGCGTTCGTTTCTCCACTGAGAAGTTAATCTGCGTTAAACTCTGGCGCCGCTGGAAGCGGTTGCCACCATCTCTTCCACTCGGGACAGATTTCCTTCCGTTCGCTGAAAAGGCGAGATTCTTAGGTCTAATATTCGATCGAAATCTTTGCCCGTCAACACTCGCAGAACTGGTGAAAACACAATGTAACCGTTCCCTGGCTATTTTACGGATACTAAGAGGTAAATCTTTTTGGAAGCGCATCGAATTGTTTTTCTGTGTTTATATCGTGCTCTGACCTGATTCAAGTAGGACTATGAATGCAATGTTTATTCTTCAGTACGACCATCAGTGCTAAGATGATTAGACACTGTACATAATCAGGGTATCCGTGTGCTCTGGGAGCCTTTCCTACCGGCCCAGTTGTCAGCCTTAACGCCTAATCGGCAGAACCTTCTTTGCGTTGCTGGCGTGATGTCCTGCTCGCTAATTATGACAGTGGGCTTAAGTACATACCTTCGCATCCGACATTTACCTTTTTTTCTCTACCGAGCTGGACGAAGGTCATCGCCACTTATCACTTGTTCCGAAGCCTGCAGGTTTTTGTTACCCTGAGCTTCTTCGGAAGCTTTATATTGAGCTACCTAGCACAGTTCTCAAGGGCGAGAGGGCGCACTCCTCATGGTTGCGTGCTACATCTCATGTTGGTATACGGAAAGCCTACAATACCTGCTTGTAGTATTCATACTAGTTTTTTTAGAATTTTTATCCAATTGCAGTGCTATAACTGTATATACACCGATAGTAGTAAGTGCACTGACGGCGTTGAATGTGCCCTTGTAATTGGGACCGAACCACATACTTTCGGTTAGTATAGTAGCAATTTTATACTGCAGAGCTGTATGCCATATACCGAGCCATTATGTACGTTCACCGTGGAACTTTAGGTGACGGCCTTATTTTGAGTGATTCCCTCAGTACACTTCAGAGGTTTCGTGAGCTGTACTACTGTTTTGAATGGAGGTGCATAGGTTACTGGTCACGTCGGCTTGCCAGGGAGTGAACTGGCTAAGACGGTAGCAACGACACCCAGTACTGTGCTTCCTTTATTAGCAACCGCGGAATTTAGGCTTTATGTGCGGGGAGCGGTGCTCTAGTACTGGTATCAACAGTGGTCGTCTCTCCATGGGAACAAGCTCAAAGACGTGAAAAAATCTCCCTGTAAGCTCGGTAACCTTCTCTCGAATATCTCGTCGGAAGGAGGTGAAATTGGTTCGCTTAAGTATCGTTCACTGTAATTTTACACATAGCCACCATTTTAGGAAAGAACCGGCTCCTATTTGTTCGCTGTGGTGGCTGAAGTTATCTGTTCGTCATTTTCTGCTGGAGTGTGCTCGTCTAGCACATCTACGAGCCACTCTGCAGCTGCCGGCCACTCTTAAAGAAATCCTTGCGGACGATACCGGAGCGGTTGATCGAATTTTGAATTGTTATGTAAATTACCGATTTCATTGCATATTTAGTTTTTGTGTGTCTATCATTTCTACCTCATATGATCGCGGAGCGGTAGCTTAGGTTTATAAAGTTTTTTACATTTTTAGAACCTTGATTTTTAACAAGGAGGAAACTGTTCTTAATTATTCATTTTTAGTTTTTAGTTCCTTTATTTTCCCATAGTTTCAAGCTTCCTCTTTGGTGTCTGCCTTAGATAGTTTTGTTTAAATTTGATTTTGTCTCTAATTGAGACTTATTTATTTGCTTAATTTTTACACAGATTTTATCCAAGATTGCGCCACGAGTTATTTTATTAGGGCGCTGATGAACTAGCTTTTGATTGCCCCTAAACGTAATAATAATAATAATAATAATAATAATAATAATAACAACAATAATAATAATAACGATAACAATAATAACAATAACAGTAATAACGATAATAATAATAATAATAATAATAATAATCACAAATTTGAATTCGAAAGGCTAAACATTATCAAAAACGAACAAAAATAATCATCAAATAGACACAATAGAATGTAAAAGACCATATTTAATAAAAGTAAGGTCTTAAAATTGGAACCACTACCTAAACAGTTTCATAAGGCCACCGGATTAAGTAAGTTGATTGGAATGGGTCCCAAAAGTTTCCTCTACAGTGACTTCAATTCAATTGGCACATCCTAACCGGATCTAAACAAATTTGAGTGCTATAATTAACTTCCGCACGTAAGTTCACAAAAATTGGAATTAATATAAATATACTGTTTTCATTTCAGCGTTCAAATCTTGGTTGCTTGGCAACAGGAAAACAATTTTGAAACAAAGGAGCTGTGTTTCGTAAATTTGGGCAATCAGAGAATAATACCCATCAGCGTACTACGCTATTATAGAACTCTCATCGCTCTCAGAATCAGGAGGAACGGAAACGAAATCCGGCACACGTGCTACTACTTAATCCTCCCTTCATCGGAACCGAACTAACTTCCTACCCAGTTAGCAAACTTCATGATATGGTACGGTACAAGGGTAAGCCACAGATAAGCTCGCCTTATCGCTTGAACTAGGTACTGTAAGTCCCCAACGCACCTTAAGCCTCCGTTTAATCTCGATTCGAAGCTTATGCAAAAACTCTGAAACCGGGTCTTAATCTGGCAAGCTGGACAGGGGATTTGTCTTCATGTTTCGTGATGGCGAGGTTCGGTTTACGTGGCTAACAGCAGCAGTACTTTGAACCGATTTAAAATAAGATAAAGGAAATTGGCGGAATATCTCAACTATGAAACCATTTAAGGCTGGTAAAGCTTAAAAATGACCTTAGTGTATGCAGAAGTAAAATGTAGATCTGGAGAAACAACAAAGCCAGAGATACCCTGGGCATCGAGTTAGCAGCGACCTTTGGAATTGTGGTGAGTACAAGGTAGCAAAATCTCAACAATGGCCAGTAATCACGGCTGAGGATCTCGGAGTGTTGGAAGGTGCTGAAAAGTGTTTAGCCTTGATCATTGAAACCTTGTTAGACCCGGGACTATCGAGAACAATGACTGCCTTCAAGGGTGTGTATACGGGGCGAACGACGAACGGGACCGGACCCCGCACCGAAGACCTAAAAACAAACGTTTTACAGGTTATTCCATTTTTAAACTTAAAAGTGAGACATTCATTTAAATTATACGTCATAAATAGCTTTCTGCTATACCACAGAAATAATGGAATATATTTAACTTAATATAAGCAGGATTATAAAAGAAGATTATTTTTGGACTTTGTGCGGATTAGTCGCTTTCCAACCAGCAACCAGGGATTGCCGGCACGGCGGGCATTTCCACAACTTCCTACAACTCTCTGCCTGTTGGCTCAGCGCTACTTATGTACCTATAGCTTTAGTGTAATATGTATCATATTAAACGATACTGAATGGCTATTTGCGGTCTTTTCCTCTGGTTCGTTTATCCGTAATGCTAATTAATATACCGTTTGGTTTGTTCATTATTCAATTTAATTGACATAGAGAAAAAACGTAAAGCTGCCGACTTCGGTATAAGCCTGCCATTCGTCCCGTAAAAAAGATACAGTGCTCCTATTTTACTTGTATGTCCCGCATCCCAAGAGTTTTGTTGGAACGTGAATAGATCCGTATTTTCTTGACACTGCTTTCCTAAATTAAAAATCTAACTAAAATTATTGCCATTTCTTGTTAGAAATGCTGAGTCGGCGCTTATCTCACTCATTGTTGTGATTGTTTAGCGTGTTTTGTGAACAGTAAAGACAGACGAAATTTGCGCAGTATAGTGTTCGCAGTTGATGTGCTGTGATATTTGTGAGAACTGAAGCTATTTTACCTAAACAGAAATGCAGCTTTCCATCCAATTTACAGGATAGATATCGTTTCTTTAAAGAGACAAAGCTCAATTATAGAGTTTACGTAAAACTTGCAGTCGACATTTTCGGTTGCACATGGTGGGAACTCTGATATTGTAAAGTGTATTTATTCAATATCAGGTTTCCTTCATTCTAATGTTATGTCAACGCCATATTTAGAAAGTATTGATCAGTTAGTCACAACCTATTCAGGTATCCCGTACTTTAATGGAAAAAAATAAATAATGGTAGGCTTACACAGGAGTCAGCACTATTTATTCCTTTTTTTAAAAGGAAAACAACTGGATCAACTTCAGAAAGTGACAAAGACGTTAAAACTGACCAATCGAGTACCGGACATATAACTGCTGAGTTTTTGGGCAGTAAAGTCTTATTCATTCCCTCTCAGCAATGTGGCTAGAGTACTAAGGTAAGCCACTCCGAGTTGAGAAACTTTCCATGGGTTTTCTGCCTATGACGTAGCTGAGAATGAAGCCGCACATGTGGAATACATACACAATGCAGCGGGCGTACTAGTTCCTAACCAATTATCAACTATTTAAGCAGACTTTGTCAGTTTTTAAAAGCCATATTATTTCATGTACTTTGTGAACATATAACGCAAATCAGAGTGAGTGAAAACTGGTTATATTAGTAATGTTTAACTACTGGAATAAGGAATACGAGAGCGTAAACTGTAGGGGCCACAAGATGTATAAAACATGCAATTCTTAAAGAGTGATAAAGGGTAATTTACAACTACTCAAAGAACGCGTTAAATAGACATGCCGCTACATATTTTTACCGTAAACAAATAAAACTTACGTGCCACTAGTGTTGGTTTATGGTGCTTTGGAAGATATCGTGGCCCACTGCTTATTTTTCCTTTCTGCGTATTTATTTTGTCTATTTTTTTAATTTAAATATCTTATTCTAATAAACGTTGAGGATCTTATATAGCTTTGTAGTTACTTACTGGTCTGTCATAACCTTTGTTCTCTACGCCGCAATGCATTGCTGAAGACAAGCTTAGACAAATGTCTATTGACTTTTAGGATGTTGAACAACACAATTATTTAAAAAGAAATGCTGTTTCTTTTAGATGTAACGTTTCAGAATCTGTTCCCTACCACTTTAGATCTCGAAATATATACCTGGAAAAGAGTGTTGTTTTCAGGAAAGAATGCTTTTGGCCCACAGTATTTCCGTGTACAGGCTTAATTATTCGCTTTTTCTCTATAATGCTAATTGAACAAGATAATTTTGAGCATAACTATTTGAAGACCAAGTATCTTATAAGCAGGGCTGGAATTCGAATGCCATGTCATCGTTTAATTTTTGCATTATAGACCTTGCTAACATGTACATAAGTATTTATCGTGGGTCCTACATTATAAAAATGTATATATATGTAATTTTGCATTTATATTCACCATGTAGACATTGGTATAATTTTTGATATTTTGCATAGGTAGGGAGGGATACTTTTTAATTCACAAACTTAACACATTTTAGTAGATCTTCAACATAGAAATCAGAATAACTTTGTATATACTTTACTCGCATTCTTGGGGGGGGGGAAATAAATTCAATATAATGCTCAGTCTGAAAGGATTGCTTGTGTGTAGAATGATGGCTATTGTCAGGGGAAAAAATATGAAGTGTTCCATTCACATGACTTTCCCCACCTGTTCTGCAAACATGCTATTCCTTCAAAAAATTATTCCTTTATCCGAATTAAGCTAATCGAGATAAACGTTAGCAGAACTTGTCTTACTACTTGCTTCCTACTAAGCAGAAGAAAAGCAAAGTTATAATACACTCGGCGAAAGCGATACTCAAACCTTTCAAAAGCCGGTCGATGTGTGAACAATTGAAGCTCGGTTCGCTTTACATTTCCAGAAAACCAAAAGAGAGATGAAACGAACGCGCTTGAGAAAATCCGTAGTTTAAAATTGAAACCAATAACAAGGAATGTCTCGGAAACGGTCACCTCTACAACAAAAGTGTATATCACATAAAATGTCTCTTTTAACAAAATCTGGAAAAATTATGTCTATATCTAACGGTTTAACAATTATACTCAATTCAGCAAAATGTATCCAGAAACGGACAGGTCTTCAGAAGCTATTCCCAGAAAATTGAAGATATTCATTTTATTTTTTTTATGTAAATAGCTTTCATATATGGTATTTTTAATAAAAAAAGTTGGAGCCATCTTTGAGAAAAACATAATTTTAAAAAAAATTGTCTATGTTTAGGGTAGTTTGGAGTGGGGGAGGGGTTCTTTAAACCTTCGTGGGGCATCCTTAGACGATACATAATACCAAGATTGCAATTTAACGGTCTTTTAGTTTTTGACCTATGCTGTCAACAAACACACACACACGCACACACACATACACACACCACACATAACCGAAATGTTTTCTAAAAATGGATTTTTTTGGGCTCAGGGGACCTGAAAACATATATCTCCTGTAAAATCTCGACATATGGAATACAATACCTTCTGTATACACTATGCACATATTAACTGTAGAAAAGGTAATTAGAATGAGAGCCAGTATTCCCTTTTCTCATTAATGGATGCACACGTCAGGTTGCCATTGTTCTTAAATTACGTGTGCCATAAACACTGAAGTACACTTCATTCGCAAAAAAAGAAAATGTATAATTTGAGAACTGAAAAATTTAACGTAATAGATTTATACAAATGCTTCAAGAATCTTTTATTGCTTTTATTTTCAGATTCTTAAAAAATTTGATGCATTCCATTCACACAACTTTCTTCAGCTATTCTGTAACAGATTAGTCTTACTAAAGCTGATCCTTCTCTCTACTTCGTACTAATCAAGATAAACAAAAGATAGCAGAAATGGTTGCACTAAATACTTCCTGATAAATAGAAGGAACATAGGTAAGGGAATACACTAGGCTAAAGCGATAATTAAATCACTTAAAAGCGGTTGGTATGAAATTGAAATTCGTTTCTTTGCATGGCAAGGAATTGACAAATTCCTGTATGAGAAAAATAAGTATTTTAAAACTGAAATCAATAAAAAGGAGTATCTTCGGAATGCTCAACTCCACGAAAAAAGATATATATGACATAAATTCTGTTTTAACCAGATCTACTTTTTTGTAGTAAATTGTTTTCTATCTCTTACGGTTTACCAGTCATGCAAAAGTCATCCAGAATGAAGAGGTTTTGATTAAAATACCGTAAACGAAAGATGTTTACATAATAAATAAAACGATGAAAACAACTTCATACAAAAAATAGTTCTTAGACTTAGGTTTATATAATCACATTTTCTACCTAAATAATGACGCCAAAATATTCTAATTTTGAACACATTGTTCAAAAGATAGTAATATAAAAAACCTGTTTTCAGCATGCATGTAAAGTTTCATATGTATAAAGAAATCTTACTTCCCCAAAAAATAAATATTAGGTTTTCAATTATCCTGGCTATTAAATATACCTTTTTTCAGATCATATTTCCATACTAACATGATATATATACAATTTCCTTTATTAAGCTTGTTCTTCCTAATACTTAAGGAATAAAACAAAGGATTATAAGTTTGAAATAAGGTTCACGACTCGAGAGCGTAAAGCGTTGAAAACCATTTTCCTTGTTAAAATTCGTTTAATACTAACATCCTTATTTTTTAAACAGAATACAATTAAAGTGGAGCAAAAACATAAACTAACAAAATATGTTTTAAAGTTTACTGCGTAGAACTTCGGGATAATTTTAAGGACAAATGTTTGTTGCTTCCTGGCTCTCTTTCTCGTTCTGTGAATACCAAATAACACCTATCCGTTGCAAAATGAAAATCGGTGATATGCTGTAAGCCATATCTCAGGTTCAGTTTCCATATAATCTACATTTAGGGAATTTTGAAGAGAAACACGTAATTGTTGCTAGCTTGATATTTAGGCTACCTAGCCGTAAAAAAAAGAAGACAGATTTATATATGTTGTTTCTAAGATGAGGTGAATTATTACAGATGCGATTTTTTTTCAATTGTGGGTGTGATTAAATCATATCATTACGCGAATTTTATCTGAAAATGCGTGCTCAAACGAACGGGCAGAGTACTGAATAGCTGTGTCTTCATACTCGATAAAGTCACGCACCAGGCCAGTCGAAAGCAAAGCAAGCGAAAAAGAGGCGGGAAAATGTAAATGGCGTGTTATTTATGGACGCTCTTTAACTGCTGTTGTTCTCAGCGTCCCATTCTAAATTGGGCGTGAAAGACCGCTTAATTTTGCTCAGAGGTCTCTCTATCACGCTTGAGGTTCTTTTACGTGCCGTAAATCTACGACACGGAACCAACGGCTTTACTTCTCCTCCGAAGGAAGCCATGATAAGGATTTTTATACCGGAAAATACATTGTCCTCCGCCGGGTTTGAACCCGCGACCTTGGGTATATGAAGTTAGCATGGTAACCATTACACCACGGAGGGCGACAAGATGCGGGAAGAGACCCCCCCCTGAGAACGCATCTCATTTCATCAATCCTAAATACATTGGGCTGTATACCTTTATAGGTAGGGTAAAGAATGAGGCTTCATTAGTTAATTTAAGATTTGCATAGCTGCTTTGTATTCTTAAACGATTATATTAAAAAAGAAAAAAGAAGAAAAACAACATTTGATTGTTTTTCCGCCCCGAATACAGACTGCTTGTCCCCCTCGAGCAGCTACAACAACAAATAGGTAAACATAAAATAATTAGTTCATGAAGATATAGCAAATAAGCTAATGCGTAGGTCTATAATTACAAAACGTAGTCAAAACAGTTTCGCAACAATAGATAACAATTGACAGACGGCAATTAATGTGCGCCATTCTGTAGAACCTTATTTACTCATGTTTATTCGACTTTTTAAAGCAATTGACAATTTTTTTTCCTTAAAATTACAAACAGTGCAACTTATTTAGGCAAATCAAACCCATTTCCATACATTAATCATAACACTATAAATAAATATAATCTACAAAGCTGGTAAACCAAATCGCATTGTTATTTTTAAGCTACAGACCCTGGGAAATTTAAGTAAGAAAAATAAAAATGAAGCATCATTGTATAAACATTATTAAAACCATTAAGATAAACCATATTATAGGTTAAAAAGCATGGTAAACAACTGATTGCATTTAAACCAATAAAGGAACGTTTAGGCTTTGCGATATATCTTTAATAGTTCGTACATGTCCAGTGTCTCGAAAAAAATTGTTTGGTATTGCCCAAATTATGATTTTTTTTAATAGATGGTCATTTCATGGATGGCGCTATATCCACTGAGGAACTAGGAAACCCGATTTATAACAAGTGCATTATAATCACAAATTTTCTCATACTTTTTACGAATAATAATAATAATTAATTATTTTCTTGTAGGTATAAGAGAAATATGGGAATATATTTGGCTAATGCAATAGTCAGATCTGTTAAGATCTCATCGCCAAGTAATGATTTTTACATTCCGTTCTATTTGCACGGTTAGGAGTAACAAATAAACAAATGCCAACTTCCCATTTTAGAAAAACATTATTGTAAAATCTATATCAATAACGAGGAATAACTCAGAAATAGTTAACTCCTTAAAAAATGTACCTGTTATAAGTTCTGCTTTTGATGAGATCTACAGTTTTGTAAAGTATGAGCTTTTATCTATATTTTATGGTTTATCGTTTTTGCTAAAGTTCTCCAGAATGGAAAAGACTCGAGAGGCTATTCCCAGATAACTCAAGTTTTACATTTCATTTGCCTTTAAATTTCTTTAATATATGGTGGCATTTTATCCAAACTGTTACAGTCATTTATGAGAAAACAAGTTTAAAAAATATTCCATAAAAACAGTAGTTTGGGATGCATGGGGAATTTTCCTAAAATCCTTCGCTTCGCATGTTTGAAAGGTGCCAAACTTAAATAGCAAGTTTTGTACTTAACCTACTTTTGTTTATAGTAATGCTGTTCACAGACACACACACACACACACACACACACACACACACGGATCTTATTCTAAAAACGCTTCTTGTTTTGGGATTCGCGTGTCCTCAAAACAACTATTTTCGATAAAGAATCACCATTAAATTTCTGGATGGAATGCAATACCTTTCCTATGTATATTGCACTTGATAGAGAAACTAAAAATGCAAGGTAAACATAAAATATGATGGTTGAATAATTAATCAAATTTTAAACAAAAATATTAAGTGGTATAATACAGGAATATACTCGAGTAGATCACAAATGGGTCTGCTACTGAAAGTCTTTCATTCCTTTAATTTGTTCTTGGTAATCTGAAATATCGTCTAAAATGAAATAAAAATAAGGTTGTACTGATTACGTAAAAGAAGAAAATAAGCTTTATTTATGAAGTTCTTTAATGCTGCAGTACTCAGCATCCTAATCAGGCGCGAAAGACCACTCAATTTTACTGAGAGACCGCTTTATCAGTTTTGAGGTGTTACGTGTCATAAATCTACAACACGAGACCAACGTTTTTATTTCCCTTCCGAAGGAAGCTAAGCAAACAATTTTTATATCCGAAAAAAATCCATTGCTTCCGCCAGATTTGAATCCGCGATCTTCGGAACTAGAGGTTAGCATGATACC
Source organism: Hymenopus coronatus (assembly GCA_030762935.1). Classification (NCBI taxonomy): domain Eukaryota; kingdom Metazoa; phylum Arthropoda; class Insecta; order Mantodea; family Hymenopodidae; genus Hymenopus; species Hymenopus coronatus. The sequence goes on from CM060900.1 coordinate 344,190,458, forward strand.
CCTAAACTGTAGAGGACAATTGATATTGCAGCTTTTTTAAATGTTGTTCCAAACTCCTGGAAACTTCTACTGAAACAAATATTCCTGACCCCCCCCCAGAGTCAAATTCTAGATACGCCACTGTCTGCCTTCATTGCAATGATGGTATAAATGTGCCTCGTTTCATTTTTCCGCGCACGGTAAAATTTATTGCCGATTTAGAGTTTTCTTTTCTTTCTTTGTTTTTTCTTGGAGATCTTCATACTATAAAGTATCTGTTTGTTTTTTTTTCTAGTTTGACATCCTTTAATCTGGTTGGTCATTTCGGACGGTGAATGGAATTGCTGAAATTATGCTCAAATGATTTTGGGGTCGATGGAGTTTAAAGTTACTCGGCATTCGGCTTCTCAGGATAAGGGAGAACCCCCAAAAAAACTTATCTGGGTAACTTACCTTAAGCGAGATTCGAACTCGCAACCTTTTGAATGTGAGGCAGACATGCTACCGCAAAACTCCCCAGGCGGGCCACACCTGTATTGCTATCTTCTGTTAGAACTTTTTCGCCTACAAGATGATGAATGACATAGTACCCACTTCTGAAAAGCAATATCGAAACAACATTTGCGATTCACTGCATTGTTCTTATTGCCAAAGTACTGATGGCCTCCATCACCGGTTGTAAAGCGAATTTCCGAAACTAGGGAACTAAATCCAATTTAAAATCAGCTGCATAATTATGGAAGAGGACACAAACAGCTCTTAAGGTGCTATATTACAAGTCTATACACAGAGTGAATGCCATGTACTTGTTCAAACATAGCTTGTAATGTAATTTCTCCATAATTTTGTATAACATTCCGGCCAAACGTGCGTGGTTTCAAAGGTTTCTGATAGAACACTGACTCGCCTCAAAAGGGGTAGGGGCAAACACAAAACAAAAATCACGAAACACTCTCTTGTTAATTTTTCCAAAGTTAGATGCTCTTCAGTTTAAAAGGAACCTTCCAGTTGAATTGAGGTTACCACAATTCAAAAGAGTAGACATTATTGATCTACAGAAGACTGGACCAGCATCCCTCCAGCAGCAACCATGTAAGCTGCAGTAAAGATACACTTCCTTAGTTTCCTGACTCACCCACCTAAATTGTTACATACCTCTTTTGCTGTCACTTATATGGGTAGAATTTTTATCATAGCTCACTGCTTTTGTCTATGGGAGATGGTAAAATGTCTAATTGATCCTCAAAAAGTACACCAATAGTTAAAAAGATTGAAATATTAACTTTGCGAAAAATCATGGAAGATGCAAAAGCAATTTTAAAGTTAACATTTTAAATGTTATAAAACACGAAGTGATATAAAATTGTTACTAAAATATTGTGAAGTATAAAACAACTTAATACGCGAATTGGATCCTGTACACCGCAAATCCCATAATCCTTGCCGTCATACATCTGGTGGTTTTGGTTTGGAATATGACATTTCGTATTTTGGCTTGTTCTAGTTATGATATGCATTTATATTACATTCTGTGTAAGTCCTAGTTTTCGTCAGAGGTTTTCATTTGGAATGGGATTCAGTAAACATGAAATTGCTTTTCATGTTATGTTGTAAATGACAAACCATAAGCTTATTCAATGCAAGATATTCAGTTCCCCTAGAGTGCACTTTCATACAAGAATATAAATTTTAAACCAGCTTGTGTGCAACCTAGGTTTAAAATGATTATTAACCACTTCATATCATAATAAAAACCAAGTGCGCTTTCGTGATTTCACGCATCAAGGTAAAAGTTTTTCCACATGGATGTACAAAACAAATGAAAACATTGAATTTATTGTCAGATGAGCGTATACTAATATTGACAATAATGTAGAAATACTATTGTGCTATAGTGATGATTGGGTAAACTGGTGCTTTAGGAATTTATATTCTTTTGTGAGGGGAACTCTATTCTGAACATAACTTCTCAAAGAAATATTTCCACTTTTAAGATAATGCAAAAATGCTTATTTTGGCCATGAAATCGAAGGTGAGAGCTCCAAAAGATTTATCACGCAATGTTTCCAGATAACAGCATTAAAATACGTCCTATGGTCTAAAGAAGATGAAAGAGAGACAATTTAGTGTAAGAGAAACCTGTTTTATATATAACATTGTATAGGCGTGTAAAGGTAATTGGTATAAACTCTCATTTGCATGAAACAGTTTTAAGTGCAGAATTGTGCAATCATTTTTAATATGTGCATCAAATAACGTTTTATCTGACTGGGCAAGGTTTCATCTTTTTTTTTTTTTTTATAAATACAGTTCCGGAGTCTGATCGGGACTCAGACACTGTATACCCTACTTTTTATTTACCTAATGTGATTACTGTATGATTACTGAATTTCTGTTTTACTTTTTACACACACATACACAAGCATATAACACCCATGCCCAAGGCGGGACTCGAACCCACGATCCCCTGCGCTGCGAAACACCAAAGCGAGACGCTTTAGCGAGCGCGGCCATGGGGACCGGCATCTGATCTATCATACATTAAACACAGTTTCAGATAAGTTAGAAAGTCCACGTGTGTAAAATTCACGTTATTTATTTAAGTAATAATGTTTTGCATCTTCGCTATGGTAATGATCAAAAAATGTAACCCCCGAGCGTTGCAATATCCAGCTCCTCTACACAGAACATCATGGGAAGAATGTAGTAGTGGGCAACTCCCTACATGAGTAATTGCGCAGAGCGTGTGATGTGGAGCGAATTTAATCTCAAGTCACCTGAATAATTGGAAGCCAAAACATATTAACGACAAGTTCAGAAACATGAAAACTAATAATAAAGATAAGGGTTTAATTTAAAAGCACTTGACTGTCAGAAAACCTAAGTTGAAAGTAATATCTACCCCTAGCAGTGTCTTTATCATCCGTATGTAAGCACAAGAAATAGGTATTAGGAATGCTCCAAGGGAGGTAAAGCCCATTAATTCTCAAGACAATTTTGAATAAAAAATGAGCCAAACAAATGGAATATAATTGGTGAACTTGAATGTAACATACATACACTTTAATCCTGTTAACAAAAGAATGGAATAAGCATAACAGGGATAATGATTCAGCTTTATAATTTGGTTTTTCACAGATTCGTCTCTCAAGTAGCTAATTTTACTTCACGCTCTACCGTTTATCTTCATGCAGT
>CM060900.1:344198631-344346131 GCA_030762935.1 Hymenopus coronatus
TCATACTGATGTCAGGGAAGCTGGTTTTTTAGAGGGTGCACCCATGCACATAAAACAAAACTCAATACCAGTTAATCTATGGTCTAAATATTTATACACGCGGCTTCTCTGCCCTAATGTAAATAATCATTAGGTTCATGCGTAACGGATCCTTTAGAATTTCGGAATGAGTTCTAAGTCTTTCTGGTGCTTTCCGTTTCTCACATTGATGAGAGCAACTTAAGTTAATATTGGAAAGCAATGACAGGGTTCTGCTGGCAATACACTTTCTGTAGAGGAAGGAAATTCAAGCTGGAATATAGCACCTCCATGTTACTGCTCCATGCAGGGTGCCTATTGATTTTCCTTTCAATCAAAGTCACAAACTGTGTGAAATTCGTTGCTCGTCTTAATGAAGCTCTGTGTTAGCGATATATAAGCAGAGAGGCGTCCTTGTGCTGTATCCCATAATACTGTAAAATACAACTTTATATTGCACTATACTCTATATTTACTGGTGGAAGATTTTCCATCACGCTTTACACAGAATTCCGACTGTCAATAATATTAACCAACCAATACCCTCGGTGTGTTTAAAAATAACTTTCATTAATCAATTTTCGGAAGTACTTTGTAAGAAATGGTGGTGCAGTATTGCGATGGACTGATCTGCCCATTATCTAATTGTTTAATTGTGTTCTCCAAATAGTTCCTTCTTTGTATATAAGCATTTTTAGTATTAACTGCCTAGATAGCGGAAGAATTTATTTTAATGTTGCTATCTGCCTGTTCTTTGAATTAAACATCTAAAAACACAGATATGTTGGGTTGTGATGTGTAAAAGCAAATTTTGAATTTTGCGCGGAAACTTTCACACGCGTTCGTTGTTCGAAGTGCAGTAGCACTTTTTTCAGCCCATAGAATTGGTGGGAAAGAGCCTTCGTCATCGAAGGCTGTTGAATAATCACGTAATTCTATCACCTTTTCACAGTTAGGCATTTGCGACATGAAATGATCGAATTTACAATTTCTGACATCGGTTGGGTCCAAATATATTAGTCCAAACACGTGCCTTGTCAATTTAGCATTATCAGAGTTTTAGTCTCTATATGTAGGTCCCAAACCTAAACTCTGAATTATTTTCCACAGCGTTTGGCCGAGATGGAATTGCCAACACTTGATATTGACGTTTGGGAAAGCGGACCAGACTGCAGTAGTAATACTACCTCAAAATCTGTAACTTACTATGACGGCTTTAACGTAAGATTCAGTTTTGTGCATTCTCCTACCAAAAGGAGATAGTGCAGTAAAATATGCCTTCGTTGATTTGTTATTTAACAACATGAAAACAATGGAATATAATATCCGTTTCTCACAATGTGCAAAGTGAACACTTGCTTAAAAAAATTGGGGCAATATTGGAGCTACATACAGATGTTCCTCGATGCTACTCACCAGCAAAACGTTTTTCCGGTCATTGTTTTGATTTCAATGGTATTTAGCGCACTTTTCACGTCCCCTGTAGTTGTGAGTAATGGAGGCCTAACTTTTCTTCTCACACTGTAAATTCCTTTCGTTATACCCTGGACATCCGTAATAATAAGGAAATGTAATTGTTCTTGGCTTATCTCTTTGTAAAGGAGTTTCCATGGACGTTCACTTACATCTTCAAATGCTTTCCTTTTAATATTATTTCTATTGTTTTGTCTTTTTAATTGTCCATCATTTTCACAATCGTGATTATGTTGCGTGTTTTGTTCCATTATCGCTTCATCGTTTGAATCAGTTTTTTTAAAGCACATACAGATTTTTAATACACATGTTCACCTCCTTACTCCATACTTCAATATTTTTGGAAGTTAAATTTATAGTTCCCTAGTAGTTCCTTGCCCCCTTTCACTTATGATTTTTTCCACGTTTGCCATTGTCTACATACACATCCGTCTACAATCCAGCGCACTGCTATATTGAATGGACAGGCCTACTACTTAGGCTAAGGACATAGTAGGCGACCAAATTGATTGGTGTCTTCACTATCGACTTTGGTAGTACACAACACAACACAAAACTTAGCACAAAGTCGACGTGCAGGAGGGAATCGGCATAATTCATTCCATCAGAACCTTTTCGGCGCGGAGGGAATTGATGTGTTTACAATTACTGATTCGGAGGGAATTGAGGAAAAAACGTTGACGCGGGAGGCAGTCGATAGTCGCCGATGGAGCGGGCCCAAGTAAAATAACCGGTGTAATGAAAAGCTTAGATGCTAACAGGGTTACTTTTAGCTGCAGTTGCATGGAGGTTGCTCTTTTATATTTAAAAAAAACGCCACTGTTTATTGCAAAACTATTAATAATTGTACAATACAAAACAGCTATAACTAGCCTAATTTTATTGCTGAAGGTTAGTGTAATAAGAAATTAGAAAAGATTACGCTAAAAATAGTAATAGTTTTGTTTAATTATCCTTGTTGCATATATGCAACACCATGAACTTAAGGCTTAGCCCACTAGGGAATATCTGCACACGTCAAATACGGGACAGTTGGGCCACCTGATATAAATGACCCGTTTTCTCAGAAACCATTGAAGATTACACAACGAAATTTTAAGATGAAAAAAATGACACATTGGTGCTAGTATGGAAACAGAATGGTAGGAATAAGATTTTAAATAAAAATGAATATAAAGTTGCAACGGATCCACAATCACAAAAATTATTATATAACCCTTAGTAAAAATTAAACTATAATAACATTTTTGTTCAGTAAACTTACCAGGTATGTATTTAAATCGTATAATAATACTATGATGATAGCTTAGTTCCTGAGATAGTCATGAACTGAGCAAATACAGTACTGGCGGGATAGATCTTTTAGTTTCCCCTGAAACATTTATAATGTTCATATTTAATGAGAGTTGTTAGATTCTCTAAGTTATGCCTTCCTCATTATATTGTTTAAGGTTATTGTATATATTGCTTAGTAGACATTGCAGGAGAATTGAAGCTGTTACTATTTTTGGAAGGAATTCACTTACTCAACCGAGTGCATAGGGTCAAGATTTGAAGGTCGGGCAGCTTTACATGAAGTGATGCCATTTGTCGGTGATATCATATTTGCGTGTGTCCCATTATGTAGTATTACTAATAGTATTGGCATAAATGAAACAGAAATTTCAGGGTCTAACGTGTTTTGAACGACCCTGAGCCATGTCTCTGCTGTGTTTACATACATCACACCACCTATTGTTGCGCAGGGCAAGGCAGAGGATGGTCTATCGTGAGACCTGTTACGTAAACAACCAAGAGTTTGAGAGAGGGAATAATGGCCATGTTAAAAACATCGTGAAATTTTCCTCATTAACATAACTTTAGAAAATAGCGAAAGAACTACAAATACTGGATCTTCGGTTCGTCCTCAAACTCTGATATATTTGCGTTTATTCACCTCCCACTCCGTGTAATATACCCGTACGTATGCCTTAACATATATGTATGTCACTGTCTATAATTTTTATGTTTGAAATCCAGTTTTATAAACTAAACAGTAACCTGTCTTGACTTGCTTGACTTCCGTTCTTTGCAGTTTTATGTTTCCCGCATACTTAAGTGTAAAAGAAGTTGCCGCGTCACTAATTTTCAAAGGGGCAATTCAGGTGCGAAGCGTAAACTAACTAAGGTAGTACCTTCTCTCTGCATGTCTTTCTTAGTGGCTGTGCACTGACGAGTGCCTTGCTCTCCATCTAGATCCCTCAAACAAACAGATAGAAACATATTCATCAACAACAAATGCACAGATACGGTTATAATCTACGAGAAGAAGCACATAAATATGGCTGAGGCTAGAAGGTGGTATTCTCAATGGCTTCCAATGTGACGAGTGCCTGGAAAACCTCACTGAGCCAGTTTATTTGGCTTCTAGGCATATTGAGTACTTTTATTGGCACTTTTTTCAGAATGGACTGAACATTCAGTAACGTTAAAGATGTCAAACCTTAGACAACTCTAAATCACTAGCTTCAGCACAATGGTACACACTCCCATTATTCTGAGGAGTTAAAGAAGATATAATGATTGTGTACCCCGGAGGGTAGATAGATCATGGCGATTGCATTTGGTGACCTGCTAGGTTGTCCTCGTAAATATGATTAAACTGAGTTTTGTTTATTAACGTTCCCTAACTGTTGTGGTTCTTAGTATTCAATTCCAAATTGGAACTGAAAGACCACTTCATTTTGCTCAGATGCCTGTTTTATTAATTTGAGGTTCATTTACGTACCGTAAATCTATGAGAAGAGATCATAGAAAATCAGGCTAAGGATTTCTATGCCCGAAAAAAAATCCACCACATTTCGCCAGGTTTGAATCTGTGACCTCTGGAACCAAAGCTAACATGTTATCCACAGTCCATGGAGGACGACTTTATCTTTTGGATTTCTTTCGGATGGAAATATTGAAAGCTAGAATTAAGGAAGCGGAACCAGAAAAAACATACATTTTAAAGGAAATTGTGTCATGTCTATACTTCAATATGAGTAAACATTTTAGACGTGTTCATGCTGATATAGGAGCTTACATCAATACATCAACCAAGGAGAACTATTTTAAAATATTATTAGGAATTGTACATTGGTAGGCTATAATTTATATTCTAGTCTACCTCTAAAAGAAAAAATGTACAAAAAGCGATGTATTTAATCTTGTTAACTTTATAGCATTTCTTGGACATAATGTTAAATGTTCGTTAAAGAGAGCTTCTCAGGCCCACGGGAATTGACTTCAGGACTTCTCGCACAGCAGGCAGGCGCTCAACTGACAGCTAGTCAGAGCAGTTAGTGATTGTTTTGAAGCATTAGTCTTTCATTTAGCTAGGTCTCCTCTCTATCAGTATGCTTTCTCCTTTACAGTTAGATCAGCTTTTAGCACCCACGCTATCCGGGAAAACCTAACTTAAAGGCGGCGCCGTGGCCCCTCATCAAGGTGCACCGGGTTTGATCCCAAGCTACTGCATATGGGTATTGTGGTGGATAAAGTGGCGCAAGGGGGGTTTTCTTCAGGTTTTCCGGTTCCCCCTGTCACCGCACTCCATCAGTGTTTCATCTTCATTACATGTATCATCAGTGTCATCGCCTGCGGTGCCATAGCAAGAAAAGTGGGCGTTAAATACTATAAAAAAATGTAACTTACGAGAAGTACGGCTCGTGCGGACCACCTTGTCCAATATCCTTAAAACGTACAAATCATGTCAAATGATATTTCTCATAGTAAAAATTTGTTTGTGTGCACATTCAGGATTTATTAATATATTTTGAAGTGTAATTCACATTTTCTTATTTGCAACTCACTCCTGGATATAGCATATTTCAGCTACATATAAGCAGTTCACAGTGCACTCAAATATTTAATTTTAATTATGTGATTGTTATATACTAAGATTTTTCACCAAAGAAAACTAGTTTAATAATTTGCTAAAACTAAAGGTTATTTTGTACAATTTACTATCAACTAAACTAAACCTTTGCTGTAGCCTACGAGCTTATTGTTCATTCTTCTTGTTAGTGATTGTCGTTGGGAATGTTGAGATGAAGCGAGTAGATAAGGAGCTAGTAAAATGTTGCTGAGGAAGCAAGGTGACTGGGCTTGGGATCAATAGAGAGTTGGAACAACATGGCGCCCTCATTGCCACCTCCTAGACCGCTACGTTTTCCTGTCATTAAGACGTTCCGAACCACTCTTCCTTTTAATGTTAATGTAAACTGACGTCATAGCTTTTAGCGGCACGAGGGTTTAAAAGCCATATTATTGGCACATAACATTTCAGAAGGGAATTTAAAATGGTCGATATTTCACGAAATGTGGTTTTGACAAAATGTATGTGGTTTTGTGGCATATTGCTGGAAATGTAGGGTTTCAAATTTTAAACATTGATTATTTGAATGTCAATAAATTATTCAATCTGCTTTACCATTCTTTAATTAATTCGAAAATGAATAACCGAAATTATTAATGATATTAGCTTTATAAAACTTGCCTCCCATAATGTAAATTTTATACAAAAACGTGAAAAGTTTTCTAAATATATATTTTATCGAGTGACTTTTATTGTATTAAAATTATTGAACTGCAACTTTTTTTCTGTGCTATTTTTACGGTTAATAATAATTGTGAACATTTATATAATGAAAGTAGTCAAAAGTATCACAACCAGGGGTAAAAACGAAATATAGGTAGAATTGAGAGTATGTATTCCTACAATACCTAGAGCTAGCACCAGTTTTATGTGAGGAAAAAGTTACATAAACACATCCCACAATCACTGCAAAGTGAAGCTCTATGTTTGCCGTGCAGGTTGTGTAACAAGAGGAAAATGTACTTAACTTAATATAACTAGGAGTTACTTCCGGGATGTTTTGCTGTTGTCTGCTACAGTAAGGTGATCCAGACGTTGCGACCACAACTGCGGTGGACAACTTCCGTGGCGCGGTCGAAGTTTCCTCCGAGAAGGTTTTGCTGCGTCTGAAGTGACTGACCGACGTTGAGGGTCAGCCGTTGTGCTTTTGCTGCATGCCCATCAGGGTTTTACCGCAGGGTTTTTATTTTGGGATGGGTTTTAAGGATGACTTTTATCTTTTGGGATGGGTGTGGGTGTAAAGGTGTTGCTCCCCAACAACTGTTCTCAGGATGCAGCAACCCTTCTGCACCTAAGGTTAAGAGTGTTCAAAGATTTAGTAATAGCCATTTTAAATTTTGCTGGTTGGAAAGTTTTGAAGCCAGTCACCTCTTGGTGAGGTTGAAATGGAGCTCAGCTTTTGCTGCTGGTGGATTTGTTCCAGTGTTATCTGTTGTGCTCGCAAGCCATGCGGGGAACCCAATGACGCTTGAAGTGGCGCGTTATTAAATCATATTCACCAAGAGACCTAACCAGAGCGCTCTGATACTGGTTCAAATTGTCGTAGAATTTTGTGGCCCCACATCTAATTTCGTCCTCCACATATGGAAGTGAGGAAGCCTCGTGCAGGAGCCTCACATGGAAGGCACGGCCAACGGAATAGATGGACCGGAATTCTCTATTCTGTGCCCATTGGATCAGGAGCAGTCATCTGTCTTCGGTCATGCCCCAGACTTCACAGGCGTACAGCATGAGGGGGACTATCAGTGCTCTGAAAAGATGTATCTTCAGGAGAACTAGCATCTCGGACTTCTGCATCGGGTACAGGGAGGCAATGGCCCGAGACTTCTGGATGTGTTCGCCGAAAGTTAAACCCTTGTCCAGCTTGACACCCATTTAGGTTATAGAGTTTCGGCACTCGATCCTTTGGCCTTGATATGTGAATGTAGGATATTTTGCAGGCGTGTGGCGCTTTGTTAGCAGAATGGCGTGTCTCTTGTCCGCATTCACAGACATTCGCCAATGCCAGCACCATCCTTAGATGAGGCGGAGGTGATCGTTGTATTGGGTTGAAGGCTCTGAGAATGTGTTTATCTGTGTTGAACAGCAGCACGTCATTCGCATACTGGGCAATGTTGACGGACTGTTGCGTCGGGAAGTCTACCATGTAGATGCTGAAGAGGGTCGGGGATAGCACAACGCCTTCGTGGACTCCGCTTCGTGTGGGTCTACGTGTACATGTTTTCCCCGCCACATCATCAGACTTGAAGTTCTTCTAAGACCTATCGTCATTGCCATTGATTCTCTCTCTTACACCATAGCCAAACATTTAGCTCGTTTATTGTAACCCCACGTCGGCTCGACGGACTCCGATATCAAGGCTCTACTCATTTCATCCAGAAACTGCAAAGTATCACCTTAAAACGAGATGACATTCTTATCAGTTTCGACATCGTCTCACTCTTCACCATGGTTCCCGTACAGCTAGCCCTTACACATCTGAAACACATCTTCGCAGACAATATACTTAAACTCTTTTATCACGTTCTCAATACAACATGTGTACAGTGGAATCACTCGTTCTACGAACAAATAGACGGTGTTGCCACGGGGAGCTCTCTGATTCCGGTATAGCAAACTTTTACATGGAATCGTTTGAGTCTACAACCTATACAGCTCCACAAAATTGGACAGTCTGGTTCCGCTATGCAGATGACACACTCGTTATATGGCCCCATGGAGAAGAAGCTCTTCAAGATTTCCTCCTACATCTCAACAGCATTAATCACCGCATTCAGGGCCACGCCGTGGCCGAGTGGTTAGACCACTCGCCTCTCACCTAGCCGGCCTGGATTCGATCCCAAGTGACCGCATGTGAGATTTGTAGTGGACAAAGCGGCGCTGGGCGGCTTTTCTCCGGGTACTCCAGTTTCCCCCGCCATCTCATTCCACCGGTGCTCCATCATCATTCATGTATCATCAGTGTCACCGCCTGCGGTTCCGTAAGTAGTTAAAGCGGGCGTTAAACACTACCAAAAAAAAAAAAAACCGCATTCAGTTCGCTATGGAAAAGGAAAAAGACAGACAGCTAGCTTTTCTGGACATTCTACTGGTCAGTAGGAAGGCCTACGGTTCTCTTGGGCATACTGTCTACCGCAAGCCCACCCACATTGGATGTTACCTCAACAAGGACTCAAACCATCATCCTATAAAAAAAAGAGCCATGATCAAAACACTTGTATATCGGGCTTCTCGTATCTGTGAACCACAGCAGCTGCAAGAAGAATTTAGGCATCCAAAACAGGCGTTACATTCTAATGGTTATTCCGCCAAGAACTTAACAGAGCTTTCCACCTCTCAAAAACCAGACCAACTCAAAAGTAAAGGCACAGTTTTTCTGTCATACTTTAATAGTATCACCGAACAGATCGAGCACATATTGCTGCGTAATAATGTTATAACTGTTTTCAAACCCGCCAGAAAACTGAACAATTTATTACGCTCATAAAGACCCAGGGGAACTTCTGTCATATGCCGGTGTATACCGCGGTTCGGTATACATCAAAACCACACAACGCAGTGTTAACACCAGAATCAAGGAACACAAGAATACTGTCGACTGGGACCCATAAGAAAGTCCGCGATCGCCGAACCCGCCACTGAGGCGGAGGGCGAATAGGCCATAAAATTCCAAAAAATTACACGTCATCGTACATTCACTCATGAACGCCACACGCATCCAAACCGCCAGAGGACCATCATAGCTTGTTAGACAGGAGTTTTGGGATGAGACAGACTACCGCGCCGCCTTGGTCAATGGACTGCCTGCCCTCGGGCAGGTACTCACAGTTGAGCCCGGCCAGAGCGTCCGCATATTCCCGTGTCGCCGATACAGCCAGTACGGCCACTCCTCCGACAGCTGTACAGCCTCCACCAATACTGTGGTGCCGGAGCCGCAAAGCCGCCTGCACCTACCACAACTTTACACGCCGCCCCGTGAACTGTGCTACTTATAACAATACAGATCACGATGTGCCCCAGACATCCTCGCAGACACATGCCAGCCACTCTCCTGCTGCACGCCGCACCTCCACAGTCAGTCTCACAGCCGCCAGATCCCGTCGCCACTTCCTCGCAGACTCAGGGCTAGCCGCGGACCTCCACATTTACCCAACTACAAGCCAACATCTCAGTCACCTCAGACGCACTCCAGAAACTCCAAGACATCGTACAAACCATCGCCGACCGCATCACCCTGACCCGCACTCTGGCGGGGTTTCAGGAAACAGCTTGCAGCCTCCAGACATTTCATTCAGTTGAAGTACACCGGGAGAACGCCACCTTACGGGACCAATTCAACAAGAGCCTCGAGAAGGTGGCCGACTACATCAACAATTCACGTATCTACAAAGTTCACAAGCAGATTGACGAGATGCTCCAGCAGCAGACACATGGTTTAACCATCCGCCTTTAAGACATGACACAAAACTGACAGAAGCTATACATCACCGCCCTAACATGCTACGGTTTGGAGCTCCACCGGTAACGCCACCCAGAACTCATTGGGGACGAGGTCCATCGCCCACATGACATTCTAATATGGAAAATGGCTCATCCCAACTTTTTTAGGTCTCCGTCAGGGCATTGCGCCATGGCGTTTACCTGCTCCCTTCGAACTTTTTGTTTAAATCATCGCCAGCAAGCACTCGGTTTGCTGCGGCAGATTAGACCAAATAAAAAGTAACACCACAGTATTAAATCCTTTCTCACCTCATCCTTCATCCTTTCCCACACATCCAAACACCTGTTATCTTTATTCCTGCCCCTCCCCATAAGCGGTGCGCACCGTTACTGTCATCCTTTGAGAAGCAAACTTGCTACCTCGCTTCACTCCCCAACCTAATTTTTCACCCGTCATTCTGCAAACCGCACATTTCCGTCAGTATGTGTTTAAATTCTAGCAAAAATGGGAACATGTCTAATACACCGTCGAGCTGCCCTCAGCCTGCCAACTGCTCGTGTCGTATCAACGTTACAGACGCAGCAAAACCTTCTCGAGGAAACTTCGACCGCGCCACTGAAGATGTCCACCGTAGTGTGGGCGAAACATCTGGATCATCTTACTCTAGCAGACCACTGCAAAACAGCCCGGAAATAATTCCTAGCCATATTAACTCCGGCAGTGAAAGCCTACGTTCTCTCACGCACTTAACAATTAGCCTCTAAAGCCGATAAACAGTATGAAAACATTAGAATATTTTTAGTTTAAACGACTGCTAAAAGTCATTTGCAAACTAAACTTTGATTTGTATCACAGAAAAACAAATGTGTGCTAGGTTTGATACAATTCTGATTTTCTTTGCGTGGGACTAGTGTTTAGCTTTTAAGTTTCTTTATAGGCTGTTCTCGCCCATGGCAAGGATTATCAGGAAATCACATAAATTCAGCGATTTAAGGCATCTCAAACGAGTTTAAAAATGTTCAAGGGGCACGATGTTTTTTCTTTTTTTATTATTTTATAGTAAGGGATGATATTTTAAAGACACCACTCTGTGTGGGAGTTGGATTTTCACCAACTAAACACCCCTACTGCCGGACATTTTTGATTACGTCTCTCAAAACTGCTGGAGGCATTACTTCGAGAGACGATGACTCTATGGTGTTCATTATTGCTATTTAATTACTTGGATTTGAGTTAACTTCAGTTTGGGTTTTCTGTACTTTGATTTTCCATCACTGTTTTGTCGTTCTCATATTTTTCCTTAAGAACGTCTTTAACAAATTTTGCAATAGCTTTCCAAGTGCTTTCTTTTTCCAGCATGAGTCCGACTATATTATCCACTTATCAGGCTTCTTAGTTGATTTTCCAGATGCTTCCTCTTTTCTTTCCAATTTATACATTTAAATTCATTGTGCTCTGGAGTATCTTTTTCCCCACAGTGGAGACATAGCTTCTAAAACATCGTGTCCGGATAAAAACTAGTTGAATAGTACTCTGTCTCTCCGAGCTTTCTATCTATCCTTTTTTTGATATCAGGTACCAATATTTTAGTCCATTGGCCCGGTTTTTTTTTCTCTGTGCCACTCGAGCTGTCATTTCTTTACTATGTTTTCTTTTAATTTCGTTTTATTGCTACTCTGTTCTAATCCTCTCAGGTACTTTCTTTCTTTAACTAATAGGTGTATTGGCATCATTCCCGCTATAACCTGTATTGCGTTTGTTGAGATTGTTTTATATCCACTAACTATTCTGATTAAAATCCTTCTTTGTAGTTTTCATATAAGCTCTCTATATGTAGTTTTATCCACCCAATCTCCCTAAAATTACGCTCCATATAATATGATGGAATTAACTACACTGCCTAGTATCCGTTTTTATCAGCTTCTACATTTGGCATCAGTCGGCTTAAAGCAGCCACGATTTTTCTACTCTCCCTATTGCGCTTTGAATATGCACCGACATACTTAAGCTGTGGCCCATCTGCACACCAAGATAGCTTACATTTCTCTTAGATGCTATAAAAATAGTATCAACGTTTATTATAACTTGTCTAATGGTTCTCCTGCCTACTAGAATTACAGCCTCAGTTTTTTGTGGCATCAGTTTAGCCCTTTCCCTGTCATCCAGGACTACACTCTCTTTATAGCCCATCCTATTCGGTCTTCCAGCATGTCTCTATCTTCACCGCACATTACCAAAGCAAGGTCGTCTGCATAACCCACAATATACGAGGGTTGTAAATAAAGTTGTGGCAACATTAATAGAACACAATATTTATTTAACTCACAAGTACAATTGAATTATATTCCTTCAATGTAGTCACCCGCAAAGTCCCTGACCTTTTGCCAAATGTAGGGCAGCTATTGGGGACTGTTGGCAAGGCGATCTCTGTTAATGACTGCGAAGGAGCGCCCTACTGCGCGGACTAAATATGCCACGTCAGGAAATCGGCAGCCTCGGAGGGGTTCCTCCAACTTCGGAAATAGGTCGAAGTCACAAGGACTCGTTTCTGGTGAGTACGAAGGATGTTCCAAATACCTCCCAATGCCACCGTTGCAATAAGAGCTGGACATTGTTTGCGTTGTTATGTCGCTGTTGACGGTTTGTCCCTCAGGCACAGCATACGTAAGAATAACCCCCTCGTAGTCGTATGCCACAATCAGCATTAGCTTCACCCGACTGGGTTCCTGTCGAACTTTCTGTGGACGTGGTGCACCTGGGTGACGCCATTCATTCGACTGACGCTTCAATTCCGGTTCATAGGCTCGTGCCCACATCTCATCAATGGCGACAACATGCTGCAGAAATGCGTCTCCTTCGTTGCGGTATCTGTCCAGGTGGATGTCAGCCAATGCATACCGGCGCCATTTCTATACCTCATGAGTCGATGTGGAACCCAATGTGACGCAATTTTCCTCAGGTGAAGACATTTCGTCAAAATATGCCACACAGTTTGATGACTGAGACCAACCTCTACGGATAACTCCCGGACAGTCCATCGATAGTCCATGGCAACGACACCACTCACGATGTCAATCTGATCTTGCGGAATGGACAGCCGGCCTGTGCGTTGCCAATCCGCAGTCTCAGTCCGACCTCCACGAAACGTCTTGACCCATCGTGCAACCGTCCTGTACTGCAACGCATTCCCGCCACAGGCTTCACGTAACCCTCGATATCATGCTGATGCATTTTTGCCACGGGCAACCTGGATTTTAATCCACGAACGCTGTTCGCCTTTTGGTAAACATGCTTTAGAACGGTGCACTTGACACTGTTCACTTCAACGCTACACAGCAACAACATTCTCTCAACTGGCAGCCCGGCCAATGCACACCACACATCGACACTAGTCACCCGATCACTCCCATATCCTATTGGCTCATACCCGCTCTCCTGTGAATGTGGGGACCATGTTGCCACTACTTTCTTTACAGCCCTCGTATATTCCTTACCCCATTTTTTGTTTTGTTTTAACACTCCATCAGAGTATATGTTGCATAACGTAGGCCCCATGCCGACCCCTGGTCATTTTCATTTTACGGTTTTCTCCTACCGGGATTTCTCTATCCTGTAGGTAACTACAGATTAAGTTAGTCAGATATGGAGACATCTCTCGCGTCTCTAGTTCTTGTATAATCCCCTTCCATGGTGCAGAATTAAAAGCATTTTTAACATCTAATGTTACTGGAACCACACATATATCTGTGTTTTTTTTTCGCTTCTTCTGCTATATGTTGCACCACATGGATTGCATCTATCGTAGGCCTTCCTTGCCTGAAGCCATATTGTTTAGGCGCTGGCCCTTCTCCTTGCTCTATTGCGTCGATTAATCTTTTATTTATAATTCGCTCAAAGAGCTTTCCTATAACATTTAATAGAACTATTGGCCTATAAGGCTTTTCCCCCTCATTTTTGCTAGGCTTTTCTATGAGGACCAGCTTGCCTGACTTCCATGCTTATGGAAATACTAATGAGCTTGTTTATTGGATCTACTGGTATCTCTGGTTTTTGCGTCTGTATAGCCTTTATCACCTCTGGCGTTATTCCATCGGGACTAGATGCATTTTAAATTTAATTCTTTGTCCAGCAATTATGATTTGTTCTTTTGTATATACCGGGATCTTTTCTGTCTCCGGGGTATTTCTTTTCCTCCATCTTACTCTTACATGTATGTGAAACAATTCTACTGCTATCTTTATTTGTTCTTCATCAGTAAGGGTTATTGGCGACCTCCGGCCCAATTTATCAGTCACTATTTTGTACCCTTTACCCCATATATCATTATCTACTTCTGCACATAAATGTTTCCACTTTCACTGTTGGCTTCTTTTTATTTCTCTTTTTAGTTCCTTTGGACATAGCCTATAATCATTTCTTGCTTCCTCTTTTTGGTCATTTGTAATATTTTTGTTATTTAACCTAGTTGTTTTCCTCTTTGCTTTCGTACAGGCTACCCTTAATTTTGCAATGTCTTGGTTCCACTAATAAGTATTATTGTGATACCTATATGTCTGCCCCCTAGGGGCCTACTACGGTAGGTACGGATTTGGTGCACCTGGGGTTCCGAGCCAACCTCGACTCCCTCAGTGGGCAACCGTTGAGTGGTGAGGGAGTCAGTAGGTCTAAATGCCCACCCACGTGTAGGCCTTGCGTAGAGACCGATGGAAAGGAATATCCTGGTTGGTTGATTGTTTTGTTTGTGAGCTTCTGTTTTTTTCAGTAACTGGGGAGGGTGCGCAACCTAATACACCGCTTTGGTTTCTGCGTCGCCTAAAAGAGAGACAGGAGACTAACCCAACCCTAGTAAATCTGCTAGGACTAGGTATTATACCAAACTCCAGGGTGGGTGGGACTGCAAGCCTACTATATCCCCTGTGTAGCCCTGTCACCTCAATGGGGTGACCCCTCGTTGGGCTCCGAAATGGGTGGAGAGCACTGGGGGATGAATTTTTATGCTTTTTTATGGCAAACCCAACACCTAAAAATAAATTAGTACTAGGAAAAGAAGTAGTCGAGTGTAGTAGTCCTCGCTACTTGATTTTGCTATTCAAAAGGGTCTAGACAAAATTGCTGGTTCGGTGAAATCCTGTATTAGAGCTCGCAGTGGTACATTCCTGGTTGAGTCATAACGGGTGCCACCATGGCAGAGAAGATCCTCTAAGCCCGGTCGCTACCAAAGACTTCAGTATCTATGTCTACATCGGCACCATCTGCCAAAACCGCCACCGTAAAGAGCAGTGCGGCAACCGTTTCACCACAACCATCGACCTCTCCCAACAACACCGATATCACAGCTAAGCCTTTCAAGACCAGTTATGTTCGCTCAGACTTCCTGAAACAAAGTGCCAAATACTCTTCCATAACATCTAAGGGAAGGAAAAGTCGACGACACTCTCCACGTAGATCCTCATCTGGGGGATCTTCTGGGGCGAGCACGGATCGGCGGCCACCATCTTCGCCGAACAAGACCTCTAATTTTCTATTGGAAAGGGGTCCTCCCTCGTGGAAGAGATGGAATAGGAGGATTCTGCCCTCACTGCCAAACGATCAGTGCGTAAGTGGCAGGATCATGCTCCTGAAAACATTGCTAGTCCGATGGCAGAAAAAAATTTAAACCGACCAGTACAACCGAATCTGCAGAAACGTCTTTCAATTTAGTACCTATCCCATAATATTAACTATGGCTATCCTACAGTGGAACATATGCGGCATTCGACCACATCAAGCAGAGCTTGAATTATTTCTCAACAGAAACCAACCTCTAGTCGTTTGCCTACAAGAGACAAAACTCTGTCCGCAAAATAATGTCACATTCCGCAACTATTCTTCTGTACCGTGTGATGTATTACCGACAGAAGGAATTCCAGCACTCGGGTGCACATTGATGCTCATCAGAGATGACATTTACGCTGATTCCGTCTCCTTACAGTCTGAAATCCAGTCAGTCGCTGTTAGCATTACGCTGCCATCTGCCAGATTTACCATTTGTAGTATCTATCTGCCTCCCTCTAATGACCTCTCACGCGCTGATTTGGAATACCTTGTTTCCCAGCTACCAACACCATTTTTTTTTGTAGGGGACATGAATGCCCACCACCCTCTTTGGGTCTCATCTCGGGTTTGTGCAAGAGGTCACGCACTCGTTGGTTTCTTGGGCACTATTCTCCTGAATACCGGAGAGCCCACATTTCTCTCTGACGTCAGTAGTTTCTCACACCTGGATCTAAAAGTTTGTTCTCCACAATTAGCAATTCATTTGAAGCAAGGGATTTTACAATCTTGATTGAAAGGCCTGTATTGTCATCAAAGGCACTAATTACCTGTAAACAGTGTTATAATATACTGCTGCGTGGAGCCATGTTCCCCAACGCGTTACTACAGGTAATATATGCGGCGCGTGCAGTCATCAACGCAGATCGGTCTTTACTCAGGTATGCAACTGGTATACGCATTGTCCTGCTATAGGTCCCCTTCTATCTCTAATGATAAGCCTCTGCCAAAGGCGGTGTGACTTTAAAGTTTGGATTTAAGCCGTTTGGGTTGGAAATCAACCCTCGCAGTTACCAAGCCTTCCACTCACGGGTACCTTAGCTGAGGCAAGATTCTCGACTTACAAGCAGAGTCTTCGAGTTTCCAGGAAACAGAGATTTTACTAAGTTGCCTCACACCCCTAGTACAAGCTCGACTGTTGTTTGCTAATGGTTTATTGCCCAGTGGCAGGGGAATGCGGTCTCATTTGATGATCGTCATGTTTTGGAGAAAACTATACAATCCTGAGAATTACTCTGAATGAGCGAGAATGTCTCACTATTTGCGCTGATATATAAGAGGAGCAGAACGCATTTCCTATGAAAATGCATTCTAGTATTTTTCCAGCCGTATTTTTCACTTCTATATAAAGCCAATGGTAATGGTTAGTTTAATTCCATTCTGCCTTGTGCGGTCGCACAGTGCAAGACATGGAAGTAACCGATAACGCTGCCGAGTTGCGTACAAAAGAAACCATTTTATGCATAATTATAATTTTGGTGAGAATGACTTGGTTTGTAAGTGCTGCTTCTCACCAAAAACCTAAAATAGTTAAAATGAAAATATAGAGCAGGATAAATGAGTGTTGATTGAAATTCAACGTTAATGGGAAAAGACGCCTATGAAATTCGCCACTCAGTTGCAGAAACCTTGAATTTAAATGTACATTAGGTGGATATTTTGCGATTAATTTTCCGTCATACAGCACCTTTATAATTATATATATATGTTTACATATAATTATATATAACATATATATATGTATATATAACATACTTACTGAGATTATATTAGCAAAAGCTTCTGCCAGTGCAGTGTTTATATCTGCTGATGGCGAAATAACTAATTGCGACCGAACATACTACCACGGTACGCGTTTTTTATATATTCCGAAAATGCAGAATATGTGTTGCAACAAATGGAGCTTTACTGGAAAATGTATTAGATTTGATAGCAGCAATGGAGTAGTACCTACAAAATACTAGTAAACCCCGGGTCCATGCTAGAATAATGACTCTTAAAAGCACCATTCCTTACGGTGAGGAATATTACCTAACACTGAGTTAACTCGCAGTTTAAAACTATTTTATCTGCGGTCAACTCAACTACGGAAAAGAGAACTGTCCCAACAGGACGATGGAATTATATGTGTCTGCAGCAACTTAGAAAAGGGGCAGGGGAACAACCGCTGGAAACTTCGGTATCGGAGAACGAAAAGCTGAACAACGAACAATAACGGATTACAACTTTTCTCAATGGTACACCAGGCCAAACAGATGACATTTCACCTATTATCCATTCACTCTTACCTTGATACACACCAAAACGGACCCATGTGGCCAGTGCACCGTCGCATAACAACATAGCAATGCTCACAGGAAAGTAATCACATGCTGATAACCTAAATTTCAGGATGAATTTGTTCTTAAATGATATAATATGCTATATAAATAGCTAAGAGTTCAATTAACGCGGATTTATGTCGTTAAACAGAGCTACAAGTCCCTGCTTGCAATTCGTATGAGTCAAAATTTAAATTAAAAATTAATTTTGAATTTCATTTTATTTTATTTATGGTCGCTGTTTTGCTGTTTTAATTCTCAGCGTCCCATTTTATATTGGGAGAGAAAGATCACTTAACTTTTCTCAGAGGCCTCTTTATTAGGCTTGAAGTTCTTTTACCAGCTGTAAATGTACGGTATGGGACCATCCCTTTCGAAGGATGCCACGCTGAGGAGCTTTACGCCCGAAAAAAATTAATCATCCTCCGCCGTGTTTGAACCAGCAACAATGGATATTAGAGGCTAACCTGGTAACCATTATACCACGAAGGGCGACATATGAGTCACCTGATATACGGAAAACTGTTTACAACGGTAACAGTAGCTGTTGTTGTAGTTTACAATCATGGAGGTCGATCGCTCTTACGTCTTCATCGAGTTGCGTAAGAAATACATGCTGGCAAATCATTGACTAGCAGCGAAAAACAATAATGTTGAATGGTTATTGTAATTTTTCTCAGAAATATTCAACATTTCTCCTGAAACTTGCGGTGAATTAACTTCCGAGTTCACCGTGTTCCTTTACCGAAGTGCCTGTACAGAAAATGCTGAAGCGGGAAAAGTGAATACTCCCGGGGAAATAAAGGAAACGTGTGAAATACGCGATGCAGGAATATGATTATCTTTTGAAGGAGGAAGTCACTTAACAGTGAACAATTTCTTTGTTAAAATGAGTCCATCACCTTTAATCCGTAACGGAATATGCTAATCGCCTTTTAAGTTGCCGGAATAAGGGCTCTTGTTCTGTTTGCATTACATGCCGCGTGTACTCGTCAGGTGGTTGTGAATGTATGGCTATTTCTGGCACGAATAGCGAAAGGCTACATTATAACGGTACACTGGTTGCCGGGTTTTGTTTCCCGCGGATCAACGTAAGAGTGAATAGATAATGGAGTATTTGAATCGATTGTAACTAAGGGAGTTCCAACACCAGAGAGTCAGCTTTACTTCAGGCAAGCCAGAATTTGGACACTCCGTGACAATGGTAAGATATATTAGACGTAGCATAACGGATCACCCTATATGTGAAAATATGCTGTTGACACAAAAACTAAAAGTGAAAAAAAAAAAAAAATGAAAATTGATCACGCTAACTGCGTATGGTGTGAATTAGTAGCGCAGGACTTCTTTTGTGTATTAATAGATGCTCCTTAAATGCTATGGTTCTCAGCATCCCATTTTATATTGGATGTGAAAGACTGGATAGTTAGCTTAGGGGCCTCTATAAGGTTTGAGCTTCTTTTGTGTCCCTGAATCTACAACACGACTTTAATTCCCTTCCGAAGGAAGCATCACAATGGTTGTTACGCCCCCAAAAACCAATCTCTCTCTGCCGGGGTTTGAACGCTTGATGTTGGAAACCAGAGGCCAGGATGGTATCTATAGACCGTGGAGAACGACGTTGCTCAGAAGGTGATGTTTGTGATCTCCGAAGGATATAAATATTGAAGAAATTGTGATCCAATCAGATTTCAGGATGCAAAATGAAATCAACACCCCTCATTTCGTCTGTAACTATATATTTTTATTCAAGAAAATAAAGCAATCTTGCATATTTATATTTGTTAATAAGGAAAAACGATTAGTTGTTATAAATTTAAATGAATAAAATGTCAAATGTTAGAACATATTAAAAATGAATGTTTTGTCTACAAGTAAATTAATATGGATGAAACAT
The DNA here is from genome assembly GCA_030762935.1 of Hymenopus coronatus. Taxonomy (NCBI): domain Eukaryota; kingdom Metazoa; phylum Arthropoda; class Insecta; order Mantodea; family Hymenopodidae; genus Hymenopus; species Hymenopus coronatus. Next base: position 344,218,272 of record CM060900.1, read on the forward strand.
GATAACATGACCGATGTAAAAGGGTATACAAATGAATTATACAGCATTATGCACTACAGACGCTGTGTCGGAATTCTGATGCAGCCTTGTAGTGCCATAAAAACTGACGCTGTGTGTGTTTGGGGGGGGCGTTTCCAAGTGTCGATGAAATGTTTAGTTCTGGTACGTCGAGCTTCAACCACAATACTATTACCTCTATTTCTGAATAAAATACTTGTCTTTGAAGTATGGACAAGCTAAGTCGCAATAGCTATCTGCCTCGTCAACAGACTCCCGTCTCAAACAACCGTATAATCTCACCGCAGTACTTGGTAAATATCAGAGCGTCTAATATAATTGGTCTCCGAATCTACAGAACTGCAATAATTTTCTATCCTCTTATACTGGCGTCTAATGACTGCTGCATATCGTATTCAGATTTTGGCAACCACCAATTTAATGGCATTAGAAATCCGCAAAAAAAAAAAAAAAAAAAAAAAAATTGTAGCACCAATACCTAACCAAGTAAGATTAGGATATCTCATATTTTACTGTAGGTTAATACAACATGAATCCCCGCGTATATTTGCAAATATGCGGTTAATGTTGGCCCGGAAGGAAGAGATACAGCCTTACTGTATATACGAGGACTCCGTTTGTTGTTTTCCAATTGCATTCCTCCGGGAACGCTATATTGGTAACTGGAGATTATTGCGCTGGTTATCGTTAGGCACTGTCAGGCTCCCAAAGCAAATAGCAACGGCTGATATGTCTTTTTCTCTGACACTCACTCTCTTTAAAACAAGACTCAGCGACTCTTCAAATCTGGAAAGGAATGTACGAGGGCAATCCAGAAAGTAACGGACGATATGGCATAACTGAATAATAACGAAACATATCAACACAGAGCTTTATTTACAAAGTTACAGTTCCATTCTCGACGTAATCTCCATTCTCTCAAGACATTTGTTGTCACTGGTACCAGTTTTTCAATGCCGATGTTATACTTTTCTACCGTCAAAGGACTTATTCGTTTTTTCTTTTCTTTTAATGACAAAATATTCGGCTAATCGAATGTTTTGGCAGATAGCGCAAGTGTAAGGTAATAATGCAATGAACGAATCTTCAGTTAGGAAATGGCGCATAATTTAGAGCAATCAAGAAAGAACCAGTATGCACTACAAAGACCGGGGTGGAAGTTCATCAATCGTTATGAAGGAATTGAAAATAAATGTTGATAAAAGAATTCAGAAAAACCAGTGCTTCACTTTGGATACCATACATGATTTTTTGGGTGAAAAAGTTTGCCAACCTCGAAGTGGCAGTACATCTTGGCTCAGATCTTTAGCGATAGAATCATTGAATAACCGACACCACGTGACAATAAATATGTTGATAGCAATGTTGGTTACATTGAGAAAGAGAGTAAGCCTCTGCAACTTTGTAAATAAAGCTTTGTGTTGATATTTTAGTTATTATTCAGTTATACCAAATCGTCTCTTTCTTTCTTTCTGGATTGCCCTCGTATATTGCAAGACTGTTGGTCCACAGTTGGATAGACGCTTTCCTTCGGATCCCAAAATTGCAGTTTCAAACCCGACCCATACCGATGGTGAGGTTAAAAGCGAAAACTTCATGTCCGTACATTTACTAGCATGTAAAAGAACTGATGGACGAAATTTTGGCGGATATGATCCTGATGACTTACAGCATCGTTAAAAAACAAGTATTTTTTAATCACTGGAGGATGTTTCAGTTGTACGCTTAGGGCCAAGAATCACAAACGGCGCTCTTAATATGAGCCCAATTCTTTCGCAACTTGTAACGCATTTTCAGTTATAGGATATCTGAGAGTGCACGAATGACAATGAGGTTTAGTTCACACTTTTAGGGACAATTCAATCACTCTATTGTGTTGCCTCTATTTATCTGCAACATTGGTACACCACCTGCAACGAATTGACGCGAATATCACTGCTTTTAGTGGCTGCTATGCCGTCAAGTGTGAAACAGTTTAATGATTCTGCAATTGGATATCGGTAGGGATGAATAAAAATCAGCCCCATTCTTAGTTTCTGGTGAGAATTGAAAGTTACGCTATTCCATTCGGTGGGAAAATTTATAAGCGTCCTACCGAAAACAAAGAAAATCAATGTGCTCGTTCGAAACAGCATAAGGCGTTAAAAGCTTTCTTCATAAATATTAGATCTGCGAAGTCCATGAACAAACGATGATCGGCATTTTTATAACGTAGTCCTCTGGGAGCTATATGAGCATCAACATCTAAGTACAGACGCCAAACCAGCTATAAGGAGTGTCAAAACTACTCAAGCAAAATACAATTGTGCAAGGATATGATAACATGTTACCGTTGTCGCCTGCATGTACAGGCCTCATTCTATTCCCTGATAAAATAAAGAGGACACTCTTAGTTTCGTCACTTACTGACTACACTATTGAGCAGCGATTAAGGGGACTAGAAATCTGCAGTTTCTGCAGAAGAAACATCATAACTTATTTATCGAGAATATCTCAGCAGCAGTGGGTGTGTCGGAAGAGATACTCGATTGCAAGCGTTGCAAGTTCCTGATAAATTTAACTAAACCAACTGCAGAGTGGAGAACGACCGGTAATCAAGAACTCAAATGGCGCAGAAATTAACGTTTGACAAAAGAAATGCCATTCGATGTCATATCGGCTGTTGTTTTGAAAGGAAGGAGTGCCTTGGGCAACACATATTGCTAGCTTATCTTAAGAGAGATGATTTTTTTTTGATGGCAAAAATTGCTGTTTTTTTCGCTTACTAAAGAAATTGATTTTAAATGGAAAAAATCGCGGTATTAGCTGCTTATTTCGCTTAATAAACATATTGATTTGAAATGGAAAAAATATAACAGACAGTGTTCCTTAAAAAAAAGTAACGTGGTTGCTTCCAGATGCAAGTTCTTGGGGCAGTTCAGTACCCCAGAATATATCATATGACTGGATGAGACATGGAAGAATGCAACCCATACAAAACAATAGTCTCGGGATGGTGATTCACAACCACGAAGACACCCTTCGGAAAATCTAGAAGGCTAATTTTGTTACATACTGGATTGTCTTTGAAATCCATGCAAATCTTTCAGTGTGAAAAATATCCGGGACTGTTATCAGAAAATATGGGTCGGGTATATTTTTTTTAAATGGGTTCAAAAACAGGTTGTTAAAATATATTCAGGTAATTCCATTACTGTACTAGATAAAGCGTCTTGCCACCATGCTATGGGAAGCAAAACGGGAGAAACTATGCCGTGGCTACAAAGCATAGTGTAGCAAGTATTAGGTAAACTAGATTATGATGCACAAATCAAGGCTCCTTTTTTTTTATAAAATATGTCTAATAGTCAGCAGAGTTGGAGAACAAAGTAATTAGACATCCTCCATATGACTGCCACTTTAACTCTATTGTAACGACGGCCGTATCCGTCCTTCCGACCGAGGGCACAGCTGCCTGGTCTGCTCTAACAATAGAGCGAACGGACACAATAGCCGGGCAAGCAAAGTCATTTGTGTGCTTCCCTACAAGGTATCTTTAGGATTCTTCCCGTGAGAAACCCACTTCCAGAGCAATCAATTTCTAAAGAATAAAACTTAGAATTTCTATAACTGGAACTTTCTGAGCCCGCTGAAGGACTATATAAGAGAGACTGACACTCCCGGGTCAATCTAGTGAGCGAAGAATGCTAAGAGACTGGCGTGAATGCAGTGACTCAGTTATTTGTGTAACAAAAGTTTAAGTGTTGTACTACGTGTAGTGCTCTAGTGACGAATAGAGGGAATTTAACAGAAAACAACGTTCTCGTTTGTTACACTATAAAGTGAATTTCGAAAGATATAAAGGGGCTATGTGGAAGCTGGTAACGGTTTCGCACTGCTATCTGTGGCAAATTTGGTGGATCAAACTAAGGAAAATGTGTGAAGTGAGGTCGTACGTAATACTTGGAGCATCACTTACATAAACCTGGGACGAGTACAGAGTGCTACAAGAGCAAGTGAGTGAACTGGTGATAAAGTTGTGAGACAGTGACTGTCTCTAATACCGAAGATGACTAGAGCTCAGTTTTGGATTCGGAAGCGCACGCAGTTATGAGCATACAGAACAGTCCGTCGTATAAAGAGAGGGTAGTGTGGAGAGAGCTGTAGCAAAAACATGCACAAGTTGAGGTTATAATATGTTCCAAAATCAGCTCATTAATTACACTGAAACTATATGCATCGCTCTAATTCATAAAATAGCCCAATAAAACAATTATTTCATAATACGATTGGTAATCAAAACACCCTGAACTTTTAGAAATAAAAGTATAAGCTTAATACAACAAATTCAGGGTAATAATGTACAGAGCTTTGAAAATACAATGAACATAAATCATTAAAATCACTCAGAATTCATAACAGTAAACTATTAGATACTCTTTCTTGTATCTAAAGAAAAGGCTTTCCACCTGTTACTCAAAATATATCTGAATCATCCACAAGCTTGTTCAGTGTCGAACGCCCATCCTTTCATATTTTCGATATTTTTCAATTTGCGCTCTCTTTCACTGATCATTTGTTCATCTACTGGTAGAAATTGATCGAGGACAGGCTGTGAGCAATATTAGATATTGCAACATGTTTCGAAACGGGCTGTAGAGATCACGTCTACTCCATCACGTCATAGTTATACTCTTGTGTGCACCGAACCTCAATCCGTGAAATTTTGTGACCCCGGACCGAGATCTAATGATGAAAATCATGGTACTGTGGATGACTTGAATTTTTTGGTGATTGCGTATTTAGCGTCTTTAATAAATTTGCACACAGTAACTTTAAACAGTTTACAATTTATACATATTTCTCAGCACAAAACTATTTTTTCTGAAGGCTTCAGAGTACAATTATTGTTTGCTTAGATAATAAGCTTATAGTTATTATTAGAAATAAGTAGGTATTGTTATAAGTTGAATACTATAAGGAATGGAAATTAAGGTATTACCAATTTTAAAGGAAAGCCGGGTACTTTAAAATAGGAATACACTCATTTTGACGTTTACCTGACCAAGATTGCTTCTATGGATTTTAAAATATAGCCTTGAAATTATATGGCAGGAAAGAAAAATCTAATAAATCTCTCTCTCTCTCTCTCTCTCTCTCTCCCTCTCTCTCTCACACACACACACTTACTCACTCTCACACCTTTGATCTAAACCATGCTCAGCTGGATTTTAGTGCTAACCGAATTTCGAGATTTGCGAGAGTCTATGAGCTTTAACTTGTCCAGTTTGGCTTTGTCCTTATCTTTCAAGCAGTCTGTCTCCTCTGCATAAATTCCTGGAAAGCACACACCCCTCTTCCAGCCTTGTATTTTCTGTTAAATGGTGGCATGCACTTTGCAAAAATATTCATCACATAACATCCGCATCAGTGGCGTCTAATGCCTTCTAAAGCAAAGAAGGGCGAGAACCGAGTAATTACGATTGAGTTGTATTGTGCGTGTTGCATTCTTCTGTGTAGCTCAGCGAAAATGTTTAAATATAAAAACTTAGCTTTATTATTGCATTCTGTTCTTAGATTTGTACTTGTTTTAGTGATAGTTGAAGGTGGTGTTGGCAGACAGGGAAAAGTTGTGAAATAGGATGACTGGGAAGAGGCATTTAATGTTCAAAAATGTTTGTGAAGAATATGAGGTGCTAAAATGTGATATGGCAGCTATTTCTATATCCAGTGTACTCAAAAGTACTGCGGCAGCCACAGCTGGTTCTTCTCGCACTATTGTCGGAATCTTAACGAAGGAGAAAAATTAAAAAAATTGGATTTTTTTTTGTACTCCAAGTAAGAAACTCCTGAACATAACTCCCACAAAAAATGTAATCGATTCATTTACCACATCTGTCATGTGGCGTACAATTTATTCACTGCATAGCAATAAATTTCTCCCTCAATTAAACGATATAAATGATGCATTAAGAAACGATAGTTTATTGAATGTCCACTATTGGTGCTTAAGACATATTGTGAAATAAATTAATTTCAGATTTTTCAAGTATAAATAAGGCCGGAAATACTTAAGCCTGGTGTTGTCACAAAGAAATTCGAGTTTTTACAAAGGGTGAAAGAACTTAGAACCACAGGTTGATCTATTGTGTATCTTGATTAAACATGAATAAATGCAGGCCACAGAAAAAGCACAGTGCGAAAAAGTGAAATCGATGATATCAATTTTCCTTTAAGGACTCCGATAGGAAAAGGACAACGTTTTATTATTTTACATCCAGGACGTTCCACTGCGTTTATTTCCAGAGATCTCTGGAATTTCCAATCAAAGTCAACAAAGGACTATCACGAAGAAATGGACAGCACTGTGTTTAAGGATTGGTTCCTAAATAAATTGCTATCTAATATTCCTCATAACAGTATTATTTTAATAAACAATGCTCCTTACCATTCCGTTTTGCTCAATAAAACTTCTACTGCTGCGTCATTGAAGGCAGAAATGGCTTCGGAAAAAGAATATAGAATTTGATCCACAAGCAACTTATACAGTATTATATGAGCTTATAAAGTTAAAACTTGCAATCTTAAGCAGTATGAGATAGAGCAAAAGGTATGGACATTGTGAAGTAAGACGATGTTGGAAAGCTTAACATATATTTTAAATTTATCAATGTAAAATAATTCCTTGATATGTCCATTTGAAAAGTTACAGCAGAAAACTGAAAAAAATTTGCAAGCATGTTAAAAATCTTGAGAAATGTTATGGGGAAAAAGACCTTTGCTGGATGATGTTTGTGATAACTTTGTAATTAGGTTAGAAAACTTGGGCTCAGGGGAAAAATGATGAAGATTTTGAAACAATCGACGTATGCGACATGCAAGGAGAAAATGAATCTGAGTTTGCGAAGATAAATGATATACCGCCACTGAACAACCCGACTCAATAGAAGGAGTCTCAGCCCACTCCCGCCACCGCAAAGAGAGAGAGAGAGAGAGAGAGAGAGATAGAGATAGAGAGAGAGAGAGAGAGAGAGAGAACAAGAGGGTAAGTGTTTTTGTCTTTATTTCTGGACACAACAATTTAAATCTCACAGAGTTTAACATATAATATTCAGAACCGTGGTAACTTAGCGATGATAAATATGTAAGGTATTTCTACGTGGCTTTTGATTGTCTACAACACAGGATGTATGCCAAAATATTCGTAAAACTCAAACACAACGAAAGGTGTTGAAAATGTACAAGGGTTGTTCAGAAAGGCAACTCTAGAATTCTGTTTAATGGTTTCCTATCTGTACCCATTAAAACACCACAATCGGTTAGAGATGTCCATTGTAAATTGGACGTTTTGCCTTCAGCTTAAATCCAATGTTATAAATGTTACAAGATACAGTGAAAATAGATTACAAACTAGAGAATGTCGTCCTTTGTAGTTTAGGGGAGCATGCTAGCATCTGGTTCTCAATGTTGCGAGTTCAAAACCGGCGTAGGGAGATGGAATTTTTCGGGCGTTAAAGTCCTTAGCATGGCTTCCTTCTAAAGGGAAGTACATTCAGTGGCCCCATGTCGTAGATTTGCGTCATATAAAAGAGCCTCAAGTTTGGAAACTCGGAGTAAAATTCGGCGGTCTTTCTGGCCCAATATAGAATGGGTTGCTGAGAACCTCAACAATTAAAGAACATACATAAACAAAATTAATTTTTTACTTCTGGAGAATTCCTTTAGCTACGTCTTATACAGATGACGTGGCGATATTGGCTGAAGATTATGCTGTGACACTTTATATGCTTTCCCCAGCAAAAGGAAGTATCCAAGTAATTTTTTCGTGAAATGCAGCTTCTGTACCGTGTACCACAGATTGCTTAGTGCAAAAGTGTACATGCTCCAGTTGGGCTAGTTGTATTAATTGCTGTTGAGATTTCCGAGCACAAATAATAAGCGTATTAATGGAGTTTAAAGTGTAAAACACCAATTAGTTTATTCAGATTAAGGCAGGAAGAAGCAGTGCTTGGGAAACAACTTCTTGTCTCCCTGAAACAGCAGCGTGTAAGTAAGAATATGTGGAATAAAATCACATGACAGTCGGAACCGTAACTTTTTGATTACGGGAAAATAAATTTCAAGTTCTGACTCAAAATATTATATCTGTTTTTATTTTTCAGCACAGTGTAAAAATATGAAAAAAAAATGTATGTGTTTCATTCCCATGACTTGTTCTTCCTGTTCTGACAAAAATGTGTTGCTTTAGCTATTTCAGCTAATCAAAGCAAACAAAGGAAATAGTTGCATTATTTTATTTCCTTGTAGGTATAGGAAACATAAGTGAATATACTGCGCTAAAATGAGCAAAAATGTCCGTTCTCTTTTCATGGTTCAGAAATAGAAAAAAAAAAAAAAAAAAAGAATGATGACTTTCCGTTTAAGAGATGCATAAATATTCTAAAATTTAAACCAATAGCAAGGAATATCTTGAAAACGGCTAACTCCGCAAAAACTGTGTTGGTCATAAATTGTGTATTTTAAGGACATTTATAAATATTGTATAATATCATTTACTATCTCTTATCTACTGTTTATCAGTAACGTAAAAGTCATTGAGAAAGAAGGAAACTTCAGAGACTATTCTCTGAACATTTAAGATATAGATATGATGTAAGTATATTTAAAATCTAGTGACTTAATATAGATCGTCGGAGACATTTTTAAGAAAATTGAAAATTTCTAAAAAATATTCCATGTAAAGGGTAGTTCCTGCTGGAGGGATTTTGTTGAAAATTATTGAGTTGCACCTTTGTAAAATGCTGACCTAAAATACCAATAATGGTATTTAACTAATTACATTTTTGTGTTACGCTGTTCACACACAGGCATATGGACACGAACATTTATATAAAATGCTTTTCATTCAGGGGTCTTCAAAACATGTATTTAAGTGAAATCTCGGTATCGAGCTTTCGACTGAAATACCAAACTTTCTCACATATTATCTATATTGTAAATGACAGCGAAAGTGAAAATGACTTATCCCTCATAAAGGGTATTAAACATTAAAAGCAAAAAGTAAAGATAAAATATTAGAAATTTTATTTTAAAAAAATGTTGCTGGAAATTAATTTTTGTTTCCCTATTTTACTAAACGTACAAATTACATTCAAGTAACTAACTGAGTTTAGGAAGTCGTATATGTAGTCAGTGCTGTATCGATTGAGCTGTAAAATGCACTAAAAATTATAGGTTCATAAGTGCAGCTCACTAAACTTATTTTCAATATAAAAATACAACATTTATACTATGAGGGCCGTGTTTTTTGTTTCAACCTCCGATAAGCTATAAATAAAACACAAATTCATAGAAAACAATTATTTTATTACTAAAAGTTTTGGTTACTTTTCAACATAATCACCGAAAAGATTGAGACACTTGTCGTACCTATGCACAAGCTTTGCAATACCCGCTTCAAAAAATGTTGCCACCAATGATTTCAAATGAGCATTAATGTTGTTTTGAAGATCTTCGTTGGTTTGCCCTCCTAGCCACGTCTTCAGTTCAGGGAAAAGGTGAAAGTCGCTGGGTGATAGGTCAGGATTGTAAGGCGGATGATCGAAAATGTCTCATTGAAAATGTTCAAGGAGCCGATGGGTTGTACTAGCAGTGTGAGGATGAGCTTTGTCATGGATCAACACAATTCCTCAAGTCAGCATTCCTCTTTGTTTGTTTTGAATGGCTCTCCGCAAACGTCGTAAAATACGAAGATCTTCAAAACAACGTCAATGCTCGTTTGAAATCATTAGCGGCAACATTTTTTGAAGCGGGTATTGCAAACCTTGTGCACAGGTACGATAAATGTCTCAATCTTTACGGTGATTATGTTGAAAAGTAACCATAAGTTTGCAAAACTTTTAGGAATAAAATATTGTTCTTTATGAACTTGTCTTTTATTTATAGCCTATCAGAGCTTTAAAAAAAAAAAAAACCGCCCTCGTACTTACCTGGCTAGTTACCAGCATCCAGCAACAATACACTGGCATCATTATACATATTCTGCATTATGCTGCAGAGTTATCCTTCGTTTGGCGGTTTATAGTTCCGAATGTTGAAATCCATGGTTTCTTCAGAACCACGATTTAGTTAATGCTTTTTCCACTGTTAGTATATACAAAACACATTTATGATACTATAGCGTTTATTGTCTCAACAAACGCCTGCTTATAAACTTCCGTTTAGAATTTTATCGCGGTTCCAGATGCGGTTCAGTGTATAAAACTCCCAGTCACTTCCGCCCATGTTTCACCTTTTGAAAATTTTTCGATTCTTTGAATTTAATTCATACTAGCTATGTACAATAAGAGCTGAGATGATACTGTAAAGACCTAATTATCAACAATTCAATCAAAATTAATATTTTCTCCTTTTACGTATTCACCATTAAGTGCAGAATATACCTATACCACCTTTTCATTCTCTTACGAAAGTCGTCCTCAAAACCATTTTGATAAGCGCTTTAAAATCGCTTCTAAAGCCATTGCCTGACTCTCGGAGTCGAACTGTCCTAATTTGAGATCATTGTGTTTGTTGTGTACCCCTCGGTGGCCGAGTGGTCAGACCACTCGACTCTCATCTAGACGGCACGGGTTCGATCCCAAGCAATCGTATGTGAAATTTGCGGTGGATAAAGCAGCGCAGGGTTGATTTTTCTCCGGGTTCTTCGAGTTCCCCCGCCATCACATTCCACCGGTGCTCTATCTTTATTTCATGCATCATCGGTGTCATTGCCTGCGGTACCGTAGCAGTAAAATCGGGCATTAAACACTATAATAATAATAATAATAATAATAATAATAATAATAATAATAATAATAATAATAATAATAATAATAATAATAATGTGTTTACATTTTCTGTTTTGAAAATGTAGTTTATTGTTGACAGTCGAAGAGGTTATTACGTTTTTTCGAGTGTTCGCGAATTTGCATTAAATTTTACTTGAAAAATGGAGTAAAGTGTTGGAAATTTTGACTGTGGCTTTTGGCGAATCTACTATGAGCACGGCAAGAGTTTACGAGTGGTATAAACATTTCAAAAAGGGTCAAGAAGACGATGAAGAGCACGAAACCCTGGACGCCCTAGCACATCAATTATTGAGACAATGTGGAAGAGGGAAAGAAATGGTTCTGCCGTATGGCCTTACGGTCAACAAGGAACACTACCTGGAAGTTGAGGCATTTTGAGTGAAGCAATCCGAAGGAAAAACCAGAATTGTTGCAAAACCACTCTTGTATAATACTCCTGCTCACACCTCAATGCTTCTTCGTGATTTTTTGGCAAAAAAAAAAAAAAAAACAAAACGGTTATGCTGCCTCAGTCACGTATTAGCCGGACATGAATTCTTTCTATTCCTTGGGCTGAAAAGAGTCATGATGAGATAAAACCAGAATCGCTGAAGGAGCTGAACACCATAGCAAAAAATTAATTCTAGAAATGCTTCGAAGATCGGAAATTGTGCTGGCACAAGTGTATTGTATCTGAGGGGGACTAATTTGAAAGGGACAAAGCTGATGTAGATGAATAAAAATGCCCGTTATTTTTATTACACCTCGTATCCTTTGAGACCTTCTGAAAAAAAAAAGAAGTTATTTTGCCAAAAAAGGTCCATGTATGTATCTTGTCAATCTCGGTGTGTGTGTGTTTGTGTGTGTGTCTGTCGGCAGTATAAAAAACCGAAAATTCCGTTAAATACAAAAAATTGCTATTTTAGAACTTACTACATATTCCAAAGATGCGACGCGAAGGTCTTCATGGAAATCCCCCACCCACAACTACCCTTTACATGGAATATTTCTATAAATTTTTGATTTTCTCAAAAACGGCTCTAACCATTTTGATTAAAATATCACATGTTTAAGGTATTTTCATGACAACAATATGTATATTTTGAAATTTCCGGGAATAACTTCAAAAGGCCTCTTCACTCTGAATGATATTTGTATAATTTGTAAACTGTAAGAGATAGACAAAACCTTACAATACAGTGTAGATCTCATTAAAACATTCAAATTAAGGGTTCACCATTTCCGAGATATTTCCTGTTACTGGTTTTAGTTTTAAAATATTTTGTGTTTTTTCCAAAGGGAAGACGTCATTCGTATTATACACCTATTGTTTTTACACCTGGTCATACAAAGAGAACCTAATTTAAATGTAATTGCATAGCGACAATTTTTAAAAGATTTGACTGTCGGCACAGTCTTGTGTATTTCCTTATTTCTCTTCAGCTTACAATGATGTAAGTAATAAGATCGTTAGTGCTAATATTTATATCCATTAGCATGATGCAATAAAATGATAATCTTCTGTAAGAAAAAAGTTTGTAGAACAGGAAGACAAAGCCATGTGAATGGGACATATCAAATTTCTAAAGATGTTTCGTCATCCATTAACGCTATCAGTTCTTAGAAATGTTTCAGTTTACATCAACGTTTGCAATTATGTAAAAGATAGGTATTATATGATACATTCTATTTTTCAATGTTCTGTACGCTAATCTGTACTCAAATTTGGACATTTTTGTGTTGTCACGTATTATCTGCATATAATTACTAAAAGTGGTAATTTTTGGCAAATATGATTTAGCATATTATTAATATGTTTTAAAAATGTTATAAAACGTGAAAATTATTCATAAGTGCGATGTCAATACCAAATAGGAACTTTTAAAGAAATAAGATCTTGTTGTTTCCATATTTTCTTTTGGAAGTCCCATCTGAGAGATTTTTACACTACTGGAATGCTTCTGATGTACTTAGCTCCCTTCTAGAATGTGAAACGCTAATGCGAAAAAGTCCGGAGTTTTTGTTATTCAGCGAAATCTACATAGGTAATACATTTTTCTCATTCCATTTTGGCATTTACAATCAGCCGCCCAAAATCTTATTTTTTTAGCAAACAGAAGCAATTATAGATATATTATAATAAATCAGCAATGTGATTATTTGGAAGAGTAGTGTTAGGCTAAAATTATAACCCTTTTTACCTCGTTGCATAAGGTTACGATATCCAGAGTTAACTATCTGTACCTTGCTGAAAAAGAATTTTGGGGGATGGCTATCCCCAGACATGTTGAAACTGAGAACGTTGAGCAAGTGAAACTCAAAATGAAAGGTCTTTTGCGTAGTGTATATTTAAGTGCAACAGAATATTGAGCAGCCACAAGAACGAAAACGAGATAAACATTTTTTGTATCAAGAGGCTGATTAGCTTTTTAATTCTAATCATAGCTGGCCGAGTATTGTCAATAGATTTGAAACTCTTGAGTGAAGATAACAAGGCAATTAAGATAAACAAAAACATCACGTTTTCCGCGTTGCTAAGGTAAATAATTTTGGAAAGCAGCATCATTATTTTCATTCCCAAATGGTACAAATCATACAGAAAAATAAACATGTATACAGACCCAGACTGGCTGCAAATGGTGTTGGCCGTTAAACTCAAATACTCAAAAACTGTTCAAGCAGTGAAATGTTTTGTAGGTCCTGACAACAACACAAGTACTAAAATTATACTTTCATTAAGTAAATAAATTTTATGTCAAAGAAAAACACGAATCAGTATCTCTTTAAATCATTTCATTCAATAAGTAGTTAATGTGTTTATCCTTCATTATTTTAGTTTTGTATCATCATACATTTCTCTTCTTTTCTGTGCTATACTTTAGCCTATGGCAATTTGATCTATTGTTTATTATTGTAAATAATAATTAATTAGTAGATATTTATTTGAATAAATTAGAAGTAATACTTTATGCATCTTTCTCTCACTATTATAACATTAAAAATGTGATCCTAATTTCGAATACCTCTGTAACAAAATTATTTAATCTATATCCTTTATTTTCAAAATGTTATAAAATCCCAATTGCGCATTTATGGACGCCACAAATGGCTAAATCTTTAATTTCTAAATGCCAAAGCTACCCATCCATAATGACATGTTTTATGATTTTTTAATATGTTAATATTTTATGTTAGTTTAAAGTTTATAAAGGCTTTAACGGTGCCTTTTAAAATGTTGGCTCTTTAGCAAAAATGTAAACTGTATAAATATCATAAAATAATCTGATGTGTTCCATTGACATGACTTTCTATATCTTTTCTGTAAACAAAGCACTCTTAAAAAAGCATGATTATTTTGTCTACATCATGCTTATATAAGTAAATATAACAGAATGGTCGTATTACTTTCTTCCTTGTAAGTGGAAAGGAAATAAAGAAATTCATTAAGCTAAAGTGGTAGTCAAATCTTTCAACGCAAGTCGGTATGTGAAAAAATTAAAACTCGGTTCTCTTTGCATGACCAGGAATAAATTAAAAGACATATAAAACGGATGGCAACTTCCCTTTTGATAAAAGTATAAGTATTGCAAAACTGAAACTAATAATGAGATATATCTGGGAAATTATCTTTACAAACAAAAAATGTAAATGATTTAGATTCTGTGTTTTAACGAGACATACATTTTCTATGCAGCAAGTTTTTGTCTATCCTTTACAGTTATGCAAAAGTCAATCCAGAATGAAGAGGACTTCGGAGACTATTCCCAACAAATTCAGGATATACATCTTCTTTATCATGTAAATATCTTTAAAGTACGGTATTTTAATTGAAATCGCTAGAGCCATTGTTCAGAAAATAGAACGTTTTGAAAAATCTTCCTTTTAAAGGGTAGTTTTGGGTAGGAGAGTTCCCTTGAAAACCTTTTTGTTGCATTCTTGGTAGATACTAAACTTAAATATAAAGTTTGGTATTCAACGGACTTTTTGTTTTTGAGCTATGTTGCCCATAGTCACGCACCCATTCATACAGGCGGAGAGACAGACATACATGCGCAGCACTTTTTCTAAAAATGCCTTTTCGCATTCAAAGGTCCTCAGGTGCAATATCGGTACAAATTTTAAGCAGAATACAATACCTTCTCTACCTAGTATGTATATTGTACACAATACTGGGTAGAGAAAACATAAAGACCCAAACAACTATGCACAAGCTAAGAAACTTGAGTATCAAGAAAATATTTTTAAACCTGTTTTGTAGGAATTTTATGTTCCACAACTTCTATATCTGTAACATAAATACTTGTAAACCTTACAAAAATGTATCCATTCTACTTGATGTTTAAGAGAACCTAAACAAAAAATGTAAATGGCGTGTTATTTATGGACGCTCTTTAACTGCTGTGGTTCTCAGCGTCCCATTCTATATTTGGCGTGAAAAACCGCTTAAGTTTGCTCAGGGGCCTCTCTATCAGGCTTGAGGTTCTTTTACGTGCCGTAAATCTACGACACGGGACCAACGGCTTTACCTCCCTTCCGAAGGAAGCCATGCTAAGGATTTTTACACCTGAAAAAATCCATCGTCATCCGCCGGGTTTGAACCCGCGACCTTGGGTACATGAGGTCAGCATGGTAAATGGTAACCACTACACCACGGAGGGCGACTAAGAGAACCTAAATCTACCAGGTAAGACTACGTGTAATTTGGTAGAATTTTCGTATTGTTGAAGCCTTTTATGGACATTTTTGGTAGTTAAATGTGTATCATATGGTTGCAGGAGATATAGTCTTAGATTAGACCATTTAGGAAAAAAGTCTAAGTTTCTGACGGGGAACTTGGTTTTTTCTCAGCTGTTACTGTTTAATTATGAATTCAAATTATAGTGTCTCAGGAAGAAATAAACGCATAACGTTTTCGCTGCATTCATATGCGTAAATCATTTAACCAACTGATTTTCCCTTCACTAAATCGCTGTATATTCTATAAATGCATGAATATAGGTAAAGGAGGTCCATTAAGGAGATTGTTTCTTCATAGATGTTAATTCATTTGTTTTCCAGGTGTATTACTTGATTAAAATGTTCCTTATTAAACACAATTCAGCATCTCCTGGAAATGTCCGTGATATGGTAATGCAGTTATTGCAAATGACGGAAACATAAAATAATGGGCAGTTCAATCGGAGAAATAATTAAAATGTTAAGAGAACGTATAGCAAGAAAGGTCAACAGTACCTTATATGATCTTAATATAGGTTTTATTTTTATAAAATATATACTCGTGCATTTAATTCTTACTTTTCTTTACTTTATTTGATTTAAGATACATTTTGTCAAAATAATGCTTAACGTAGGGCTTACTTTTATGATTGACTTTGAGTAAGTATATTTTATATGTTGTCATCACAATACGCTTATCATATGTCGCAGAATCCTACATTATTCCAACACTGCCAATTTTTATTTCATTGTTTAAGATTCTATTAAGGGTTTTAACCTATAAAATGCTGATTGATTCAGGAGTTTCAAGTTACAGAAGCTTCAACGTCGTAGCGTAAACAACGTACAAGGGGAACATATTTTCAATAACCCATAGCCACTTATGGATCAATAGTTTTGGGGATGGAAAACTGTAGTATTGGGTATTAATTTTGCAGAACTTTAGTATGTGAACATTAGTAACAGTCATCTTCACACTATTTCATTGAAGTTACGTTTTGTGTTATATGACCAGCTAACCTGATTGATGAAACCGTGTACTGTTTTGAAGCTATTAATATAGAAGTGTTACCTTTCTAAATGTACTATCAGAAAAATGAATCCCTAAACACATACCTGCAATGCAGACGAAACAGAGAACAGCAAAATGAAACCAATCCATGTCGAGGTTTGTGTGTTACTGCAGACGGAAACCAGTGCGTTTGTTTCCGTTGCTCCAGATTGTTGTGCTGCATGTTAGACAGAGGATCGTCTTATCTAAGGATACGCCATTTCCTTCCCTACTCTGGGAGGATTTTTGACATAGTTTGAACTCCAGTGGTGAGCTGACAAAATATTTAAATTCAACTTCTGTAAACCTTTTGTTTTAATCCTACATTCTAAATTGTTAATCAACTGAAACAAGGCCTTACCAACTTCACTGAAAAATCTAATCAAGCCTCCTAGAGTTCTCACTCAAGGATAAAATATTGAAACTTGGAAAGTTACACAAGCCCACATCTTCCTTTTGAGTCGCGCCTTGTAAGAAGCAACTTATTCCTTAGGAGCTTTACTTCCCTCGCACCAGAATAAGTATTTTTTACTCTCTCTACCAAGTACTGTGTAAGTATAGTATATATAGTAGGAAGAGAAGGTACTTATTGTATTCCACTGAAAATTCGATACCGAACTTTTACCGGAAATACAGGTTTTGAGAACTCATGAATCCAAAACAGATATGCTTTTGAATTAAAGGTCCCTGTTTGTGTCTGTGGGCAGCATAACTCAAGAACGGAAATCTCATTAATACAAGCTTAGTATTTAAGTTTAGTATTTTCCAGCGTTGCGACACGAATATTTTCAACAAAAATCACCCGAAACTATTCTTTACCTGGAAAAGTTTTCAAACATTTTAATTTTCTAAAATATCGCTCTAATGATTTTGATTAAAATACTATATTAAAGATTTTTACAGTAGAGATAAAAATGTATATCTTAAATATTCTAAGAACAGTATCTGAACTCCTCTTCATTCTGGATTACTTGTATAACGTGTAAGCCCTAAGAAATAGGCAAAAGCTTACTATAGAAAACATGTAAATCTCGTCAAACCACATAATTTGTGTCCCATACACTTTTGTTGTGGAGCTAACCATTTCCAAGACATTCCTTGTTACTAGTTTCAATATTAAAGTATACTTTGTTCAAACACGAAGTTGTCATTCGCGTTTCTTTCCCTTTGCTCCTGGTCATGCAAGTAGAAACGCATTCAATATCAGTCGCATAGCGACAATTTGAAAATTTGACTGTCGCTTTAACCTAGTGTATTCCCTTTGTTCCCTTCTACTTAATAAGGAATTAAGTAATAAGACAAGTTCTGCTAATGTTTATCTTAATTTGTATGAAGTAGATAGAGGAATAGTCTTTCGTAACACATTTGTTTGCAGTTTAGGTAGAGAAAGTCATGTGAATGGAAAAAAACAGATGCCTTTCTCTAGCCCTGTTGCTACCCTCTCCTTCTCTTCGTAAGTTTACAAGTGGAAGTTACCATTTTATGAGAATAAAAATGCTTCTTCAACTCTCATTGATTTGGTTTCATTATCAACGCATTTATTATACTGGTTTTAATCTGCTAATACCTAGTCTCGTTCATTAAGATATTTAGCTCTATCATACTCCCCGGGTGTGTACATACGCTGTTTTAATGTCGATAACCTAATAAACTTCAGTTAACAGAATAATGCAAGCGACAAAAATAAAAGAGCTTAAATAGGAACGCCAGAGGCATACATAAAATGGTTAAAACGACGAAAGCCCGAATAATGCACTATAATATAAAGCCATGAATGGTAGTTTAAAATTGACGTAATAATGTATGTACATTAACATCTCGTAATCCTTATATACTTGATTCCTCTTCTATATATAATATTACAAAGAAAATTGTGTTTATAGTTACTATAAAGACATTTCTCTAACTATTTACCAGTTTAAACTTCAAGCAATATAGCGATTCAATTTACTATCGTTTTTTCCTCCCTTGAACAGAAACTTACTTGGCATAAATTACTGTTCATTTAGATGCAGAGGGTGATTAAGGCATATTTCAGGTGAAAACGAATACACATACCTTTCAGTTTTCAGTGTTGGATGTTAGACATTAAAGTTACTTCGTGGTTAAGAAATTAAAAAAAAATTCTCCTGTAACAGGCTGGAGTTTCCTCTGTAATCACGACAATCCCTGCATATGTCATTACACCTTTTATAGTTCTAAGGATAGCATTTCGTTCTTCTTTTAATGCCTTCACCCTATTAAATAATTTATATTTTAAAATACTTTTTTCAAATTAGTATTACTGTATTTTAAACGATAACATCATCCTTTGGTTTGAGGAATGGCAGTTTACGGTGAACCTAATTATGTTTGTTATCTATTTAACTGACTATATCATATCTACGAACAGATGTTAGACAGTGAGGATCACGAAATATAAATTTGTTGGAAGTTAAGAATATATCAACTGCGTTACTACATGGTACTTCAATATTTCTTTCATACATCGTATATTTCTGGTACTTCGAAATGAAGCCCAGCAAATAATTTTGCAATCAGAAATAGAGTATCAATAGATTCAACACTCGTGATAATTACGTGTTGTTATAGGGTTAATGTGATATCATTGTAGCCCTGATGTATATTTTTCATTTGCATAGCCTCCTTTAACTTCTTCAATGGTCATTTAGGGGGCTTTGGCTCGTGAAACTCTAGATTCAGAACATTAGGTTAATAAACTTTATATTACTAAACACGCAAATTTACTCCCACATTCATACTTCCAGACTCTATGGGGGATAGGGAATAATTTTGGTTAAAGAAAATTTCCCCGGGACCTCCGGTTGAGAAGTCACTCGACCATGGAGGCAGCCTGATATATTATTGTTTTAGCAGAAAATGCTTTATTTAATTTAAAAGCAAAGGTGCTTGATCTCTTATACTTGTGTTTGCAGATGCATATTTCTGAAATAGCGTACTTTAATTTACCGTAGCGCTTAAATAGTGTCCCCCATAAACACGCATCTACTAAACCACACGAATACACATTTTTACCTTCTGCCGCATCTATAGTAGACAGAGAAGGTATTGTATTTGATCCAAGAATTCGATACCGAGATTTCACCGGATGTACATGTTTTGAGACCCACTGAACTCAAAAAAACATTTTTAGAAAAAGATCCGTGTCTGTGTGCTTCTCTGTGGGCAGCTTAGCTAAAAACGAAAAGTCTGTTAAATATAAAATTTGGTATCTATGTTCAGTATCTTCCAAGGATGCCATAGGAATTGTTTCAAGAAAATCTTCCACCACCAACTATACTTAACAAAACATTTTTAAAAAAAATCGATTTTCTCAAAAATGGCTATAAAGATTTTTATTAAAATATAACATATTTCAATTATCTTCATGACAAACGAAATGCATATCTTGAATGATGTAGGTTTAATGATTATTTTGATTAGCATAATATAGATAAAAGAATAATATTTCCTAAGAATAGTTTTCTGTAGAACAGTTAGGGAAGGTGGTGTGAATCGTCACCGCCGTCAAGGCAATTATTGCAACGGGGTACCAGCTAATCAAAGCCGATGCTATACTCTTCGACCGCCAGAGCCCTGAGTCAAGATGTCACTGCCGCTTGGAGCTCCTCATTTGTTGGAAACCTAGTGCTATCTGACAGCTTAAGAGCACTGATGATTACCATGACGACGGCGTTGTCAAATAGAGTAAGCTACTGTGACATTGTAAATAAGAAGTTGTGTTGATATATTCTGTTATTTAGTAATGCCAAATCGTTCTTTAGTTTTTGGACGACCTTCATATGTATCACAGGTATAAGCTTCGTGCACCTGTTTAGCTACTTTTGGTTCTCAAGATAGTTGCCGTAAGCAGCCAAATAAAACACAAAGAAAAACAATGCCTGGAGGAGTGCGGCCATGTAATAAGATGGAGGAGAATAAGCAGTTTCTTTGATATCGGTGGTGGCTATAGCTGGATATGATAACGCAAAAGTGAACAGCTACGTACGCTGACCTGAGAGAAGTGTAGACAGGAACTAGGTAGGACATCGCACTTAGGAGTATTGTGTATAAATTCTACTGGTCCATTGGAACTCTCTGAACACTAGGGAAGGTGTGTTATTCAGGATTTGGGAGTCACCCGACGGAAGAGATCTCGGAGTAAAGTAGCAGAAATCCTGCAGGCAGTATACACGGGGACCTCGGGAAGACCTAATTGAGCTCCGAACCAAGTAGTACAAACGTACTATGGATGAGCAAACGGGCAGACGCTGAGGGATGCTGTCGCAAATGTCGTGATTGTGTAGAAAGTCGCTGCGCTCAGATTAGGAGTCGGGGTTGCATGCAGCCATCCAATGTGGGATATATATCCGACAGGTAACAAGTATCTGCTAGTGGTCGTGGTTTATTTTACCATGTGGCTTGAAGTTTATGTCGTCCCTAATCAGGAGGCCAAGGCGGGGTTTTGGATTAGATCAGGAAGAACTCTTCTGGCCACTATGGAGTACAACTCAAACTGCACAGCGACCAGAGAACAAACTTTGAGTCGAAGCTGATGAGAGGTGGCTCTGGGGTGGCTTAGAGTGCACAAAACGCGCACAACGTCCCTCCGCTTGTTGTCAGCCGCAAGCTGAAGAATAGTTAAGGAAGGTGGTGTGGAAGAACTAGAAAGACTGAGATGTCAGAGTGCCCCTTTTCTTGCTGTCCTTACAGCTCGTCGTAGCACGGCATCACTAAGTTGACACGAGCCAGCTTGATATTTGGCCGGGAGAGACCTGTGATTGGGTACCCTCTTCCTGGAACGGAATGATTAGCAATCGATTATGTGAACAACCTCCTGGACCGTTTTCACGATACGCACTAGATTGCGCGTCAATACATTCAGACAGTGGGCAAGCCGACGAAGACCCGTTACGACCGCCAAGCCAACAGCCAAGGATTGCAGCAGAGAGTTCTTGTAGGTTGTATCGTGCTACTTGAACCAAGGCACGTTGCCCCAAACTTCAACAACGATGACATACCGCATAGTAAAGAGGACCAAAGATGTGCTCTACCGCATACAGAGGCTATCCCGAGGGAAGATGCCGGTGGTGCATCTAAATCGCTTAGTCCAATTTGATGATATTGGTCGGTACAACCAGTCCTGAGGAGGGAGTGGCAGGAGCCACGTGACTGCGCCGCAAGCACCGCCAGCTGCCATTACCTGTCCGGCTAGAAGCTATTGCTAAGTCGCTGGTTCTTTAATGATAGCGTACCCTGGCACAAAATCCGGACAAACAAGGTTATAATGTGCATTCTCTGAGGCGAGTAAATCAATTCTCGAGATATCAATTCTATGGTGTCCTGAGTAGTGCATTTCTAGAAGCCCCGCTCTGAACTAAGGAGGTGCATAAGAAGCCAACAAATCCCCTGTGTGAGTGTGAAAAATTTAAAACAGCTAAGAAGTGAAGTGTGAACACAGTGAACAGTTCACAATGGACAGTGAATAGCGCAGTCAGTACTGAGTAATGGCTCAGTAATTCAGATATCTTGTTTAGTAGTTTTTCGTGCTTGCTTTTACTACAAATGACACCGCAGTCGGTGACCCTGATGATACATGGAATGAAGATGAAACACCGGCGGAATGCAATGGCGAGGAAACCAGAGAAGTCGGAGAAAACCCTCCCCTGCGCCGCTTTGTACACCACAAATCTCACATGCGGTCGCGTGGGATCGAACCCAGGCCTCCTTTGTGAGAGTTGTGACGTTGGATGCCTTAGTGACAAAGTGAATCTAGCGGAAACTCGTATTCTCAGTTGTTACAACATTATTTCTCAGGTTATGGAATGAGAGAAATGAGTGAAATGGGACTCCGATGTAATTACGTGCATATCATTCATTACCTGTGAACAGAATCGATTACTTAACCGCTAGCCTGGGAAGTAATAACTGTCATTTCCCCCTCCCGGCACTGCTTATTCACCAGTTATCCTTGTGCAAACGTCTATCTTCGTGCGTGTTTCCCTCTCCACTCTAACGTGACGACAACCTGATGACTCCCAGAGAAGCTTATAAATCGCCACTACTTTTTCTTGACCACATTAGGCCATTTACTTTCCTATTGGTGCTATATTGGCACACTGTTAACGTATAAACATTTGAACGTAGCCGTTGGAGTTGCTTGACCATTTTTACTATATCTTATCTCACAATAACATTCTCCGTTCCAGTCGCACTTATCATAATTCGACCAACACTCTGTTCTATATCATCAGCTCTTTAACCTAATTCAGAGCTCGGAGTTCTTCTGAGCTTGGGTGTCGTCGGCTATTAATTGCATTCGTGATACTCCATACTGAATATTATATTATTTTACATATTTCAGTTTTATGCACTTGCAATTTTGCTTGTTTATGTATAGTTACTGTCTTAATTCTATGGTAAAATGTCACTATGCTTATATGGTGGGCATTGGCCGTTACAGTGTTCGGCAAAACTCCCCTGAAATATATTTTAGATACAAAATAAGAATATAATGGTAAAAGTATTTAAATAAAAAATGCTTTTAAATATGTAGAAACTAAATGGCAGTATTTTGAAATACAACCCAAAATACAAATCAGCAGTAGCATATACTAGAATATTAATTTATATTCAGTACTACAAAATATATACGTGGCCGAGCGGTTAGACCATTCGCCTCTTGGTCGCCCTCCGTGGTGTAATGGTTACCATGCTAAGTTCATATACCCCAGGTCACGGGTTCAAACCCGGTGGAGGACGATGGATTTTCTTGGGTGTAAAAATCCTTAGCATGGCTTCCTTCGGAAGGGAAGTAAAGCCGTTGGTCCCGTGTCGTAGATTTATCGGCACGTAAAAGAAACTCAAACTTGATAGAGAGGCCTCTGAGCAAAATTAAGCGGTCTTTCATGCCCAATTTAGAATGGGACGCTGAGAACCAAAGTAAAGAGCGTCCATAAATAACATGCAATTTCACATATTTTTATTTTATTCGCCTCTCACCTAGGCCAACCGGGTGCAATCCCAAGCGACCGCATGTGGGATTTGTGGTGAACAAAGAGGCGGAGGCGCGGGTTTTCTCTGGGTTCTTCGGTTTTCCATGGCATCGCATTCCACCGGTGCTCCATCTTTATTAGGTATCAGTGTCATTGCCTGCTGTGACATTTGTAGTAGAAACGGGCGTTAAACACTAAGAAAAGTTACAAAATATAATATTTAAATAACAATCACACATATTAGGTAATTGTCTACCTGTAAGTAAATATCTGAAAATATTTTTCAGAATAAGTATGAAACAAAAGACTGATTAAAACATAAAGAGACAAAAAAAAAAAAAAAAAAAAGAGAGAAAAACAAACAGCAACTGCATCACTTATTATATATATTTTTCCCTTAAAAAAAGGTTAACTTCTTAAAAGGTTAATCACTAAGCCTTTATTTCTTTGCATTATGAATAAGTCTTGCAAGCGAAAACAGCCGCTCGATGGCGCCGTTGGGAGTAATGCTAGTGTTGATTCTTAGAAAGAATCGTCTTAGGGATGAACATACCTGCAGTATTCCAAGATGATTGGACCTTTCCTGATGGAACTGTGTTATATCCAGTTTCACTGTATCTCCTGTTTTGTTGTTGCCGGACCTGTAGGTATTGTTGGACATGAACCATTCATCGCCTGATGACAAAGCATTCTCTGCGTGAAAAGGTACAGAGTGAAATTGCCTTTCTGAACGCATTACAATATTTTGAATTTGTTTACGTTTTTCTCGTCTATATTTATAGACATCCGCTTGAATTTAAAAAAAAAACTGACGTGTTCTATTTATCTTTCTCTACCTGCTCTGCAAAAAAAAAAAAAAAAAAAAAAAAAAGTATGACAAAAATTCTCCTTTTTCTACTCTATGTTAATCGAGATAAACATTAGTAGAACGGTTTTATTAGTTAGTTCCTTGTAAGTATAAAGGAGCTAAGGGAATACACTAGATTAAAGCGATAGTCAAATGTTTTAACGCTGTCGTTATGTAATTGTCATTGAAATTCTGTTCTCTTTCTAAGGCCTGGATTTAAAAAAACACGGACGACTTCCTGTTTCAGAATTTAAAGTATTTTAAAATTGAAAACAACAATAAGGAATATCTCGGTAATGGTCAGCTCCACAACAAACATATATACGACACAATTTGAGTATTTTGGCAAATCTACATATTTTGCACAGCAAGTTTTTGTCTTCTCTTACCTGTTATGTAAAAGTCATTCAGAATTAAGAGGACCTCAAAGATTATTCCCAGTAAATTCGAGATGTACGTTTTATTTGCAATATAAATATCTTTAATATATGGTATTTTAATTGAAACATTTAGAGACATTTTTGGAAAAATAAAGGATTTCGAAAATGTTTCCATGCGTCAAATGGGTAGTTTGGCTTTGGGGCATTTTCCTGAAAACCTTAGTGCCACATTCTTGGGAAATATTAAACTTAAATGCCAAGTTTAATATTTAACGAACGTTTCATGTTTGAGTTTTGCTGCCCAAAGACATAACACACACGGACCTTTTTCTAAAAATTATTTTTATGGATTCAGGGGAGCTCAAAACTTGTACTTCGGGTAAATCCTTCATATGGAATTTTTGGATGAAATACAGAATCTTCTCTGCCTGCTATGTGTATTTTAAGTAAATGCGTGCTAGAGAAAGTACAAATGGATTGTACACGCAGCTTTGATATCCTAGTTTACTTCTGCATTTAGCGAAAAGTGATTATGAAACCATGCCTCCAAATTCATCTTGGTTCCTTGCAGGAGCAGACCTAGTTACTTTAAATTTGCTTCTTCAAGCTCCCATAACTTAATTCTTAAATAAATAGGTTTGGTAAAAATTGGCCATAATATGCGCTCTAGTGCTATAACCAATAGTTTTAAAAACAGCTGCCTACATATCCTTTTAAGAATTCAATTTCTGTGTCCTTGATCATTTTCGAACATCATGTTTCTAAATATTTCAGGTATCTTTTATTGGCATTTCAAGGGCTATGTGAGTGAATCATATTGTAGGATGCCCAGAGTTCGAGGGTTACTCACCTTCTCGTCCCAGCTGGTAATCTTAAGGGTAACTCAGATGGATTTTGGCTTGCGAGAGGTGTAGAGGTGGTGACCTCCAGGAAAGGCGAAGTGAGGAAGGGGAACATCTTAACCTAAAGGCGTTGGAAGATGACCGGAGGCTTAAGAACAAAAGAGGCATGTTACTTACAACTAACTTTAATATTGGCAATTTAGAAATGGCCGAATAAGAACTGGATCTTAAATTATGGCTTACCAAGGCCGTATCAATAATGACGCACTATTAATAATTTAAATAGGAATATTCTCGCCATTTAGAACTACCCTCTTACTCCTAGTGAAATACATCACGACCTCGTTATCATCAGTCTGCGATTGCAGAGCGATGCACGCATGAGAGCGTAGCGATGGACATCGAGAGCATAGAGAGCGATAACTAGGTCCGACAGTTTTTAATGTATCTTTAGGCTTACCAGCACTTCTGAGGAGTCATGCTCTCAAAAACTTGGCGTTGTGTGATATTTCGACACTTTGCCTAAATTGTTAAGTCTTAATTAAGGCTTCCTGCTTTCTATAATTCTTGGAATTTTCATTGTTCAGTGGTTTATAGAAGGATGCAAAGGTTTGTGACCTAAAACAGACACTATTTCCGCACAAGACTTCGGCCTTTCTGAAGCATTCCGCAGCGCACAACATGACCATGGTAGGGTGGTGAACTCCCGTAATGGATGATGTACCGGTTATAATTTTTTATGTGAAGTGACAATGAAATTCTAGGCCTGGGACATGCCCTAAATGTGATGCGGCAGCTCCAGCAGTACACATACATACATATCGATTGCCAGAAGCCCAACCTCTTATCGGCTTCTCTATTCTCATCTGAAACGTACATTTTAGGTTTCAGTGAGTAATTTTTTTCTGTGTGTTTGGGTTTACAAGGAGAGGCTGTCGCAGTTCATGTTTTTTATTTCTTTTCGTTTTAGTGAAACTTAAGTTGCAATAAACAGATATGAATAAACTTTTTGCCCACGTAGGCTGGAGGTTCAATGAGACATACGCCAATAACCATAACGGTTAAATAGGCATCCATAAATAATAATGAAATACAACCACACTTCACATGCTATTCTTGAGGTAACTTGTCAACCCTTTTCTGAATGTGTGAGAGTCATATGCTCCTTGCATGCTAGGAGAACTACAAAAATAACCGATAATTTATTTCTATTCAAAATTATACAGCTGGTAAAATATAAGAAAACTCCTGTTCATTTGTATCTGCCAGGTTAGAAATTGATAAATATATATTCAAACTTTTCTGCACCAAAGTGTCATTTGCCAACAAACAGCTTTAAGTTGGGTTGCCAATAGAAGAACGATATGTAGGTGCATGTTGTGACACTCTCAACAATAGCTCCATCATTCTCAGTTAACAATTACGAAGTAAAGCTGGTGCTTTAGTGTTGCACATGATCACTGCAATTAGCGTGTTATATAAAATAATAATTCACTGAATAATGTTATTGTTTCTTGAACCTGCCAGCAGCTTCCAGTACAGAGCCTCTGTGAAGGTTTTCCAAAATTAGAACCATCATCTATCTCAGTAAACACATGTTTCAACTATTCAGGCCATTCATCACCTCCCTATTTTATGCTAACTGTGTGTTCCACGAAACAGTTTAAAAGCCAATACAGCAGATCATCTCTTATTTATTTCTTCATTAATCTGTAACAAATATTTATTAATCATGTATTACAATTAAGCTAAAATTAGCTTACAGGAGCAGCAAGGTACATTTCTTGAATGTATTAAGCGTGGGGACAAATATGGGATTGCATGAAGGGTTGGACACCTAATTTCGTGGAAATTACTTCTTTAATGTAATCAGTAACTGAAGAAACAATAATAAAGCAATCTTACTCACCTAATGTGCAGTAGAACACACATTACCTGTAGTGCATATATAAGCATCACCTTACAGCTGCTGCCTAACATCAAATGCAACTTTACTTTGCATTTCATCAATCCTTTGTTCCAGAGTTCAAGTTATGACTGTAGTGTCAAAATCAATGGCTGTAATCAACAATGCCAACACATTAAACTAGTTCCAGCTGCTGCAATAGGCACATATTTACTCGCTCTAATCTCATACAAAATTTCTATGGAAGTGCTGATCAGTTACGTTAACTATTATAGCAGAATTCATAATTACAGTTCTAATAACCCCATAAGCTACTGCTTCCCCGGATAACTGATTTTGCTGATAATAGTGTAACTTGTACATCAAATTAAAGAACAACATAGCACCATAAGCTAAAACGCTATCATAGACATACGTTCAAAAGCTCATGAAATCAGGATCATCACAAATAGACAATAATTTCATTCCAATTACTCTTATTAAACATTTTACTAGCAATTTGCATTTTCTTTGCTGACTTTTAGCATCTGTTGACCTACTTATGGTCATATACGCAAGATTTGCTGTATATTTATTTATTTATTTATTATTTTGCCCTAGCTTATCTTCTTAGTTTCTATAATTCCTCTTCTTAAATATCGCAGTGTGACCAGTCAACTTTGACTGTTCAACAGCTTCTATCTCCTTAGGATGAACACGCAATTGTTTGTACTATAAGCTACAGCACTATATCATACTATCATATTATTATTATTAATAATAATAATAATAATAATAATAATATATTTATTTAGAGTGCAAGGCAATTGACCAAATTTCACTGTAGCACTGTAGACTTAAGGTGCCTCCATAGCTACAGAGCAATACACAGAAATGAAGTGATGCTTGCAGCTCTGGTTTGTCATTTATTCCTTGCTTTACTTAACAATTAAATCTTCCGAAGTGATATATTAAGCAAAATCATTTTAACAATACCTCGCAAATAGCAATTGCTTTGATTTGATTCACTGGGTACATTTTCATGCTGCATGGAAATACATTTGAACACAAAGAGTATACAATAAATATAGGATTTTGTGCATTTTCATATAATATTTAGTATCGAGGAAAAACAGAGGTTTGATATATTTGCGTCTTCATGAAAATTTCAAAAGAAGTTGAATACAGATTACGGAATCAATTTTCAATATCAGTTCTGCTAGTTACCACATTCGTCATGCTATAGATATTGACAATAAAGTTGAGTTTTAGGTTCTTGCTCAATGGGCGCGAAAGGCTGCTAAATTTTGTTAAGAGGCTCATTGATCAGGCTTGAAGTTCTTTTTAATAAATGATTTTAATTCAGGGAATATAAATTATTTTATTTGGAACCGATAGCCTCGACTACTAAATCCTGGAGGGCGTCATACTCACTGTAAACGCAATTTAACTTAATTCCTTATAAAATGATATAAATATTTCATTCTAACCTTCTACGAACGTACCACGAAAACGCATATTAATATGAAGCAACTTGCACATGCCATAATTGATAACGACACCTAATTAATGTAACCTGTAATGCAACACTACAGCGCAATTTACTTATGTTATTCTTAATTCACATAAATACCATATTTAAATTATAAAGCTTACCTTTAAATTATTTTTAAGATTCGTCGTTTTAGTTTGACCCATTTATGTGCGTGGGTGTGATATTAGAGGGAATTACGCACTACAGTCATAGGATTATTGTATGTCAGGATACGATGGTATGAAACTAATATCAATGGGCGGCCGAAATCGGACGGTGGAAGAGCCACCGTGGAGGGTCCCCTAACATATTTCCAAGTAGCTCATCTCGACGCGGGGAGCGCTAGGATTTCGCGCCCCATGCCTGACAAAACTCTCTGCAGACGACTTCCAACACCAACTCGCCACCGAGAGCTGTATTTTCAGAGCGCAGTCGCCACCACGGTATGGCGTCACCATCGCAGACCTTATCGACACTTACAGTTCTGAAAGAGACCGGTTGGATGAAATTGAGATTAAATGGAGGGATAAGAAATTCGAATGAATGGATAAACCTCCCCAGCATTTGCCTAGTGACCATGGAAAAACCCCGAAAAAAAGACCATGGGTCAAAAGGTTGGCCGCTGGAATCGATCCCACGACCTCCTGAATGCCAGTTTCAGATGAATCGTCTGAGCCACCTGGTTTGGTATTTATTTGTGTAATCTTTCCCGGGAATCAAAGCTGGCATTTCGCTTCCGATTTTCCCTCCCTTTTCCAGCACTACTGACGAATATTTCCGTTCTAAAGAAGCGGAAACAATGAGCAGAAACATGGGCAATAATGATAAGAATGCATTTAGCTTAATCTCACTCAAGCACGTTTCTTTCCATCCTTTATCGGTCGCCACAGAGCAAAACCCCGCGTTATAAAGCTGAAGGAGTGTAAAGCTTCTACCTACTTACGTATCCGTAAAGCTTTTGTAGGGCTTTCTAAAGCCAAAGCATGGAAACGCTTAATATCGTAAAACTTATTATCCGGGTGAAATTCACATATTTATACCAACTATTTGGAAATTTTGCTATTATATTGGTAATATTATATTAAAAAATTTAAACACATACCATTGATATATCAACATAACGAACATAACAATCTTCTAAGTTCTGTGCAATAATATGTATTTTTTCCTCTGTTTAGGACAATTATTATTAAACCCGCCTAATTAGTGTGGTGGTACCGTGCCTATCTCATATTTAGCGGGTCGCGAGAACGAAACTCACTAATGGTGAGCTACCCGAATAAGGTTTTTTAGGGGGTTTCCTCATCATGAAAAGACAAATGTCGGGTAACTTGGAGCTTACCATGGATCCAGAGAGATCATTTGAGCATCATTTCACCAATTGCATTCATCGTTCGATATGACCAACGAGGTTAAAGGATGTTAAGCTATATATATATATATATATATATATATATATATATATATATATATATATATATATATATAAGTTTATTTTCTTTCGATTTTCCTACTGGCTGCTAAACATTCCTTTTCCTTGTTACATCTTGTTGTGAAAAATCTCGGACTTCTCAGTTTTCAAGTATAATATGATATTTTTTTAGATGCCTGCCTGGTTTCTAAGGTATTGTGTAGCCTATATTTACTTGAGCATCTGAAATAGGGTTTGTCACGTCTCGGGGTTAATGTAGTGCAACTCCAATTTTAGTCGTGCCATTTTAACTTATACAACGATCCACCCAACACACGGATGTGAATGTTAGAGTTATTGATTGGTGGAGGTTAGAAGTAAGCCTATTCCAGTACCGTAACTATTGAATACATTTAATATCAAGAACAGGATCAGAGAAATAGGAGCAATATGCCTGCAAGAGAGCTGATGCAATACACAGAGCATATGCATATTTTACTCTATCTGCCCCCAAGAACTAGTGCTCCAGACAGAACGAGGACCCTTATACCGTCCGGTAAGTGGCCCGAGCACCCATATTGCTAATTAACCAATTGCCTTTCGATTCTAGTATTGACAGATGGATGTATGTTTTATGGACTTATCTTCAGAGAATTGTGAAAACCCGCCTCGCTCTAAAATTTAAGCTGTTTGTATGTACCTATCTGTTAAGATTTTGTAGGGCTTTCTAAAGCCAAGGTATTGAAGTGCTTACGAAGTTAAGAGTGCAACTGACTTCCTAATTATGGCATTTAATCTCAAAACACTAACCGCACTAATTTATTACCTAAAACAGAAATGAATAACCATGCGTTAAAAGCACGGAGATTCCCTTTTATTAGAAACTCTGTTTTATGGTGAAACGCATTACTTTAGGATAGCCAATAAAAGGACACACCTACACGCAAAGTGCCGATTACAAAGCCAGCTCAGGATATCTGTCACTGACAATCAGTGCAATGTCATTAAAATTGTGACAATGCTAAGCGCGGCTACTTTAAATCCTAATCGTTTGTGGCAAAGGACTGATATATTTATTATCCTAGTAACTATTAAATTTAGGTCTAGTTTTAACTTATTTTTATAACAGATTGCAATTTTATTTACAAAGTGACATTTGAAATAAACGCATACTAGATGGGTTGCTGGGCAAAGAGGAAAGGTCTAAATTCAGACAAATACAACCGACATTTACATTTACTGCATTGAAGAAAAAACACAATTTGACCCAATTTCTAATTTTAAACCCCAGTAGCTCAACTATTGTAACATAAATTTAGCACCCTGGAGACGGCTTTTTATAGGAAAGAAAAAGGGATACTTCTGTCAAAGTAATTTGTATCAACTATGACCAAACTGTCAACAGCTATTGCTGCTTTCCTATTTATCAATGTATTTTCACATATAAGTCTATATTTTCATTTATTATTCTCCTGCATGCATGTGTTCAAATTCCAAGTTTCGGCGTTCATTGAAAAAGGGTTACTTTTAGAAAACAGAAAATGGGTGGTGCAATTATATCTGTCCAGTAGAATGAGAAATAAATTTTAGTACTTTCTATTGAAAGTTAAATAGTTGGTCTCAAGAATGAAATAAACCATCAAAATGTCGCTATACAAAAATAATTTTTCGCAAAGAAATAGAAAACTCAAAATTGGTTATCATATGTCCAATTAGTATTATTTGTTTTTTTTTTTTAAATTGAGTAGAATTTCCACACTACAGGTTGATTATGATTAAAACCGTCACCCATTTCACTCGTAGCAGGTAATTGTGGTTAGCAAAGACTAGTGTTAAATTCTCTTCGACAGGCACACTTGATTGCAGTTTTAATGAAGTTTTTCAGGAATATTAGTCTGGAAGTTTCCTTATTTTCAGTAAAACAGAGAATTGGGTACTTTAATAGAATCTATGTTGCAATGTTACTCTTTGACCCTTTTAAATATTAGCTGTCGTTATAATTGTAGGTAAACCAGACAATAGATGACCAGAAGACATATATTTGCAAGTAATAGAGCCAATCGTCGTCGACATAAACCGTGTTATCACATACACAAGAAAAATCATGCATTGCAAGGATAACACTTTTTTCAATTATTGGTAATGTGAAAAGGGATGTTAAGAACACTATACATAGATTCCAACAACTATTAATGATGTTTTATTAAGGTCGTACTGCCGTACTGCTTTGGTGTAAAACATTAAGAAGCTCAGTGCCTCCTCTTAGAATTTTTGTACATAAATCTATATAGACTTTCAACGAAGGACTAAAATAGAGACGCTTATTTACGAAAATGCTCTTTATCGTGGACTTTGATTAAAAAACGAGAATGAAAAATTGATAATGTTAATCAAAATGCAAGAATGTGATATAATGCATAATGATAATTTATTTTGGGATAAACAAATAGAACATAAAAACATGTGGGGTAAACATTTCCAGGCCTTATAGGTACTCATGCAAAAGTAACTTGGCAACACCTTGACGATAACGTCTTAAAAGGCAGGACGGAGGGAATCCTGATCCAGTAGATGCATGATTAATTTTCTGATACCTTAATTTAAAAATGTTTCTTCAGAACAAGTTTACGAACTAATCTCTAGCGACCAACCAAGGAAATGGCCACAAAACATTTGCCAAGATTTCCAGAGCTGTCTTTACATTCTTCATCTTTGACACTGTAATAAATAGGCATCCTACCATTTCCGCGGCAACACTAGTCATCGATATCATTACAGGAATTGAGCAAGTTTGTCACCGACACTTCAGGGCACCCTCAGAAATTCACAGGGATTTCTATCCACTTAATTTTAAGTACAACAATACCACCAGAGAACAACATCAGTATAAGAAAAAGAACGACTCTGTAAATCTTAAAAAGATGATTAAATTGAGTTTTATTTATTGACACTCTTAAGCTGTTATGATTCTCAGCGTCTAATCACGATTCACAACAAACCGTTTTCAAATTGGAAGATGTGTTTGGTGCTATTTAAGTGAAATCCGAGCGGTCACATCGGTCGGAAAAATGATATTTTTTTTGGGGGGGGGATGCAAAGGGTGCCATAACCATTGACGTTTTAGAATAAGGAAAAACGACCCTTGGGAAATACCAGAGTGAGGTGACCTGATTTTGCTAGAAGCTTAAAGAGACACTGCTCCATTTGGCGAAGAAGCTGCTGTTTCGCCACAGCACCGCAGTAGCACATTCATCCAGTTGTCTGCGCCAAAGTGCATGAGCCGCGTTATGGATTCCGACGCTCCCCACCCCACATTCGCCTAATAGCTCTCAGGTGCTCACAATGAAAGAGCTCGAGGAAATACAAACATTATGAGCAGCTCATCCTTGAAACAGATGCGTATTTTGCAGAGCTTAAACATTTATATTATTTTTATGGGTTAGAAATAGTATATCATAAAATGAGACAATGTTCAGAAATAAATGATTTGTGTCTGAAAAAAAAAACGTTCATTCTTAACACTGACACTTTTTGAACACCCTCTTAAACTTTAAACTAAGGAAATTAAACTGATATTAACGTTTCTGGTGTTATACTTTTTCTGTTGAAGAAATTGAGTCAAAATTTACATCTAGAGGTTTTATACAAAATTCTGTTTTTCTTTTAAATGTATCATACTAAAAAATTGCAATTCTAATTTACTGTATGATTATCTCACACAGCAGAGCCAAAAATTCGACTTGAAGTGCTTATACCGTTGTGTAAAAGGAACATGTGTTTGAAAAAATATTCTTTTGAGTAACTCCGCTGAATTTTGTGGTATATCACTGTAGACGCATCCTATGTCCTTCTCCTCACTTATAAATTCTGTCTTTTCAGCTGTAACTTCTTATGGGTTGTAATTTTAAACAGTTTTTAGCAAAGGTAAGTCCAAAACATAACCAAAGCTTAGAACATACGAATGCGACTATTTTAGTTAAAGTTTTGAATATTCCAAACATATACACACATACATATATTTTTTCTGAATATAAATAATAGGAGAATTTTTTTTAGAAACAGAATATAAACTTTTTTGATTTCTCAATACCCTTAAAGCTGGTGGCCATTCTAAATTATAATTAATGCAGGCATAGGCACGTTCTATCACCGATTGTAACAGTAGCTTTTACAAAAACAGTGTCAATGGAAGAGAAGACTCAAAATGTAAACCAATTCGTCTCCGTTTTTGAAGTCTGCCTTATGGATAGTGTTAAGACACGCTCGTGTGCACGGTGCATCGTTGAAGATAAAAGAAGTTCCCTTTATTACACAGAGCCAGAAAAGTCCAGAAGTACCTCACGCTATAGGAATATTCTGTATTTTCTGAGGGCGTACCACTTAATTACTGCAAAATATTCTTAAATAGGCGGAAGTTTATTTTGAAACACTGTTTTCCTCTATATTTACAATGGTTGGTGCATGTGATTCTATTCTGGAACATGTTGCTACAGTAGTTCCGGAAGATGAAAGCAAACCTCGTACCGGTACCATATCTTCTGAGAAGGTATTTGCACTAAAGGCTATTAGATCTAAATCGGCTTTTGGTCCGAATGGCATTATACATTAGTAATGTAAACTTGTAAACTGTGGGAATTGATTCAGCTCTCACTTACCTGTCTTTGACAGCAGCAACTGAACATGTCAAGTGGGCCGATGGATCTAATAAAGCTGCTATTCTGTTCATTTCCAAAAAGTTTCCACTGAACTCTGTGAATGAGTAAAAGCCCTTTAAATTACCAAACGCTGACTACGAAATTGCCAAGCTAATAGAAAATGAACTTCATCCAGTACTAAGTAAGATTATCGCGAAAGACCAACAGTGAGGTGTGCCTAGGAGGCTAATCACTGAAAACTTCCAAATAATTCGATTTTTTCCTTTGATACTCATTCGCATAAGGTTCAGCGTATTTTATCCTTGGATTTCCATTGGGCGTTTCAAAATATCGATCATCCTGTTTAGAAGTTTACAAAAACGGACATTTTGTAGAAGTTTTTTTTTTCATTTAACCATATTTTATATGCTGAAAGATTTTCAGCACTGTTTCATTGAGAAGTGGAATTCGAGATATTGTCCTCCCTCAGTGTTGATGTATTCCGTTTTTACTGAACCAATGATTTGCAACCTTAAAAATAAATGAACCCCGATTGTCCTCCAATGCCACATTAGCGTATACGGATGACATGCTGGTGTTTCTTCGCAACTCCAAACATTGTGGTGTGTGCAACAGTTCCTCAAATGTTATGCAATTGTTTCTTCGGCTCATATTAATTTTAAGAAATCAAGGTTTTGCCTGTAAAATAACCTAAGATTGGCCTTTAAGTTCTACGATGAAAGATACACTGTTGGCAACACTGTTAAGATTTTCGACATAAGCTTCCATTCCCACGATGTCAGTATACTAGAATTGAGCTAGAAGGCTTCTATCAATCAATTTGAGCGTATGCCATCGATAAAAACCTTACGAGGGATCCTAATGGACTGTAGAAAATTTGGAATGTATAAATCTGTGCATTTTGTTTAAATCCTAGCATATACCATAAGTAATGCCATTACCTGAGGACATTGTGCAGCCGGACGGAATCTGTATCTCCTGTTATCTTTTGACGGGGCAGTTTTTAGAATCGCGATGGTTCAATTATTGATAGCCTATACAAAATGAAGACTAAACCACATTGCAGTTAACCAGAAATGAAAGGCATTATTGCTTAATATGATACTACGATTTCATGCATTAAGAGGTAACCTGAAACATGTTCTAGTGATTTTTACCAAGCTTCTTCAGTATCTCTATTTTACGGGACCTAGAATCTATGTCCGCTATTTGCATCACATACTAGGACGAAATGTCGTCATGCTGTATATCATGTCCATATATACTAATATTATGCTGCAGGCTAGTGTATGGACGGTTTTTTAAACTGCAAATATTCTTTAGACTGAAAGACAATTGCTTATAACGTGGTAAACGACAGTAATTCCAATTGAGACCAAGAAATTTCAGCGCACAACGCCATGGTGTACTCAGTGTGGCAGTCACTGAAGGAACGCTGCGCCATCGCCTGCTGCTATGGCGGCTTGAAATATGAATGTGGATTTCTGCGAAAATTCGCTGTATTTACCCTTCTAACAAGCTCAATGATCTTCGTTGATTGCTACCTTTCCTCGGCATTCCTGCCTCTGTGAAATAATCTGCATTAGGGTGGTTGGTACAATAATGGTCTGTAATCAAGACCTGCCTATTACCTACTCCCTGTCTATAGCTGGCCTGCAGAATTTCCTTAGGGCAGCAAGTTCCAGCCCTCCACATCTTTGGATGGATGTTGCTAGATTCGATCCTGCTATATACCGAGCGAGTCAAAAACCTCCGAACCGGCTGCGCGTTTTTTTTTTTTTTTTCCCCACTGGGCGAGTAGACATATGATTCCGCACTGCTGCTGTAAACAAGATCATGCTTCTGACGTAGTTTTGCTCTGATCTAGAAGTGCCGTATTTGGTTGACAGTGAAATGGTGCATTTCATTACTACGAGTGGTTTATTATGTTGTCTTTTTGTATTTTGGCTCAGCATATGTTTTCTACTACTCAGCGCGTATTTCTTTATTTACTTATTTATTTGCGATTCGTTGTACTAACTCAGTCAGCTTGCCAAGTGAAAGTGCGATATGCAGCAAGATTTCCAGGTGTAAAAGTTCCAGGGCGTACAACAATCATGAACTTTACAATAAATCTCAGGTCGCAGGAAGTATTCAGGCTAAGATATCTAAAAGACGGCGTTCGGTTCTTACTGAGGAAACAATAGACGACAAATGTCATCGGTTTGAGAACGCTTAGACGTTTTTCACAAAAAATAGGCATTTCTTACGGCTCTGTGCGAAGAGCTACTAAATTGCTGAAATTAAAACCAAATAAAATAACTATGATGCTTTGCAATAGCTCATACAACCAACGTTTCGATGAGAACAATTGAAAGTGTGTTTCAGGACAGAATTGTCAATATAAATATGTCACCCTCGGTCCCCTGACCAAACCCCCTGCGATTTCTATCTCTTGGGTAACTTAAAACATAAAGTGTACAAGATAGACCCACACAACCTGGAAGAATTAAAACAAATATCCGCCAGGAAATTTCCAGCATTTCTCAAGGTAAACTAGGGCATGTGATGGATAGTTTCCTAAACAGGATCCAAAAATGTACGGATAGTGACGGTGGCCAGGTTTTCATCTCCTTTCATAAAGTTGGTAAGTAACGCATTTAAAATAGTTTTCAAAATATTGTATGGTTTCATCCGCGCCTTTCTATGATAACGGCAGACGGCAACGAGCGCCAAGGATGTGGACAAGCATAACACCGTGCAGCCGCTCTGTACATTTATGAATCACTCGTTAGTTGCACCTAAACACCGTTCCACATTTATATACAGTGATTAATAATACTTGGTGAACATTATGAATTGTTCCAAACAACAACTTGTTTAACGGGCAAGAAAGGACTCGATTGCATTTGAAGTGCTGCTTAAATGCAAATATGCTAGTATTATTTCTGTGGCATCATTCAGTTAGCTGTGTACAGTATTATTTTTAAAATAAAGCTTATGATTAAAACGCAAATAATCCTTAGTAGGTAGACTACGTATGCATTTATTTAGAACTGTTCAGAGATTAAATAAGTGTTCTGCGTTTTCTTTGTTTTATAACACATTTTGGCATTATTTTTTTTTTCCTTTTTATAATGATGCATTAATGCTTTTCTTTTCTTGCACAGTGATAATGAAGTGGAAAATGGCTATTGATAATGTTTAACATGAAATACATATTTTACCTTTAAACCAATGATTTTTGTTGTAAAATTACTTACGTGACTTTAGCCTTTATAAATTTCATAAATTATTTTATCGTCCATTTTAATTATCACTGTTGTTAAAATGGGCCAAGGTATATGTAAATGTATGTCTATTTCCATATGATATAGCAACTGATTGAAATCGGTAATGCCCTTCGTAAAATTAGCAGTACTTAACTTTAGTAACATTTCTGCCAAGTTCAGCTCCTAGGAACTGCCATTATATTTTCCCTTTTATGCATACATGATTACTTCTATCAAAGAGTAATATAATAAGATAAGCCCTTCAGCTTCTAGGAATTTAAAAAAGGGCCCCACAACTATAACGGTTGTTAAAATTGCTCGCATTACCGTGGGATGGAGTGAAGGCTTTACTCCTACCACAGATGCTATACCTGGGCTTTACGGTCTCTAGAAAATGCATATAGAAGTTCCACTGCTAACAATTTTAAACACCATGTCATGTCCCCAAATAGTCTGGCAAAGTACCACTTAAAATACATCCACCCAAGGTAAAACAATTGCAGAAACAAGTTCAACAATAATTATGAAAAAAAAATATTCCACAATTTATCAAGTTTAGTCCAGGGGAGTTTCTCTTTTCACTATAGTTCTTCTTCTTTGTAAGATTTAATTTTCACAATTTCATTAGTCACTTTAAGCATGCTTTAGCACCGACGGCTATTCCTTTTCGGTGGACAGTTTTTATATCAGAATAAGGGTGTGGCAATACATAATTTACTCTTCCTATTACTTTTCCCTTAAACTATTACGGATTAAAAACTACATACACGGGAATTGATAAATATTTGTCTACTGCATCATTACATTAGATGAGCAGTCGTTCCACTATTTGCCTTTTTCTGTGGGGGGAGGGGGAAGTACAGTGTTCTGAAAAAGTAAAGCTCTGAAGTGTTTTGTACATAGTTATATCCATCTTGGGTACACTGCCTAAGAACATCGACATTAAGCGCAAGCGTTGGGCACGCCAAGAATTTTAGTTTTCCCCAGAGGTAACAATCGGTTGAATCTAAAGCTGGCAATCAGGCAAATCATACAATGGATGCCCCTCGACTAAACATCTATTTGGAAACATGTTATAAAATACCAGGAAACTGCCAGTGTTAAAAGGTGGAGCACTATGGTGCATTGGATGACGTCTATTAGTCCATCATCAGGTTAAATGAAACAGTGCATTTATGAAAAATTATAGGTGCATTTGTCCGGTAAGATATTGCAGGAAGATATAGGGGCCAATTGAACGATCACGAATGATTCTACTGCATGAGTTGTGGCTGAATTTCGGTTAACATTTGTTTTATCATATTTCAGGGTTTTCATTACCCAAATATCATTGCTTTGAGAATTGAATGCCTGCACATGAAAATCTAGCTTCATCAGTGAATAGGGTAAATACTGAGAATTGCATAAACACTGCTCCTGCTGTAATATATGTTGATGGAAACGTATTGTTGGCAAGAAGCTGCCGCATTTAATCCTTGCGTGTTGAAGGTGATACGGACGCAGAAGGCTTTGATGCAGAATTTTAGATGGTCAGGTGGGCAGCGCAAAATTCTTCTAGTTGTAGTTGATGGGGTTTCGTCCACAGTACAAAGAACTCATTACTCAACCACACAGTTTCGTACCACTCTTGGTGCCCCAAATCCTGAAATCCTCTTCTCAAGTACCCCGTCTTCCGCAAGCGTTGGTGGAGTCGCACAAAGGTTTTTATAATAGGTAATTGCCTCTCAGAATATAGTTTTGTATACAGTTGATATGTTGATACCCCGTTTCTATCTGTCAGGTCAAAAATGTAGTGTACATCCATAATTTCACAAACAGAATGCATTGTAGTATTAAGGACGTTACTTTGAAATTCACAAAATAGAAAAAAATGGACAACGTCAGAACAAAGGAATTGTTATGAATACGTTAATATACAAAATTGAATACAAATGCATGTTTGAGATATTTTATTATATTTTTGTTTGTTAGCATTTAGCACCCGCTTTTACTGCATGTGGCACCGCAGGCGATAGCGCTAATGATACATGGAATGAACTTGGAGCAGTGTTGGAATGCGATAACGGGGGAAACCGGAGAACCTTCAGAAAACCCACCCCTGCGCCCCTTTGCCCACCACAAAACTCACATGCGGTCGTCTGGGTCAGAGCCCGGGTTGCCTTAGTGAGAGGTGAGTGGTCTAACTACTTGGCCACGGCGATGTTTGAGGAGAACTACATATTTAGAAATCACTAAGGAAGTTCCTTTTATACTGCGCTGACGAACAACTTCTGGATTCATCTTCATATGACTTTTTTTGTCTTGTGTTGGTATCAGGAATACACTGTTAATTTATGGACACATTTATTCATATATGCGCTGTATATTGTTAATATCGAGAGTAACCATTATCAGGTATTTAAACCAGATGTTAGAATTGATTAAATCGGCAGCAAATGCGAATAACTTGCAGATAAGTTGATAGTTTTACTGAATGCTATTATTTCCTGTGAAGATAGAAAGAAAGATACACGTTGTGCATCGCACATTGCTATCAACTACGATTGTATAAGACATGTGCCAAATAAACAACTAGTACAAGAATTTGAAAGGCTGGAAAACGTAAAAGCTGTTGTACTGCGTACCTGCGTCCAATGACTTAATGCACATGCTTGATTTCTCACTTGCATGTGCAAACATGAATTTTAGGATCTTCAATTATATACTGATAAACGCTGGAGCATCATGAATTTTAAGATGAACCTGCAACATTATGTTAGATAAGGGGTGAAAGTTCTTAAACTCCCATTTATGCTAGGCAGTGGCTAAAATATTTGGTACGTAGCAGTTACTTACAAATGAGTCCAGCGTAAAAAATCA
Organism: Hymenopus coronatus; assembly: GCA_030762935.1. NCBI lineage: Eukaryota > Metazoa > Arthropoda > Insecta > Mantodea > Hymenopodidae > Hymenopus > Hymenopus coronatus. The sequence continues at coordinate 344,259,524 of CM060900.1, forward strand.
CAACAAAAATACACAAAAGCAAACAAACAACACAACAAAACAAACTAAAATGCTAATTAATTCTTGCAACACGCGAACTTTTTGAATGTTGAATTTTGAAATGCCAAACTTTCAAGCACTTCATTTATTTTTCATTTATGTAAAAATACTGATATTCATATCTCTTTTAATCCCCTTCGTTTTCCCAAAACTTCTTCTGCCCTATTCCCTTGAGAATGTACATACAAGCATAAACTAATTGATATTTCTGCTTGATCCTATTGTCTGAGAATGTTTGTTAAGAAAAGTAGACTTGACTAAGTTGTCACTAACGTTGATTTGTTTTATCGTTTGGATTAATACTGTAAATGTTTGCGGAGAGCGCTAAACTTTGCAAAAGCGTTTTAATTGTTCCCCTCCAAAATAGTTTTCCAACGCGGTAGTCAATGTCATTAAGGCACGGACTCGTGAAGGTGGCTGATATTTCTGCTTGATCCTATTGTCTGAGAATGTTTGTTAAGAAAAGTAGACTTGACTAAGTTGTCACTAACGTTGATTTGTTTTATCGTTTGGATTAATACTGTAAATGTTTGCGGAGAGCGCTAAACTTTGCAAAAGCGTTTTAATTGTTCCCCTCCAAAATAGTTTTCCGGCTCCCTGATGTAGAACGTTTCCAGGTTTCACTCAGTCCTCATAACTGGCAACTGGTGTGAAGAATGTTGCACTTAGGCCTAGAACATTACTTTTCCTAATTATTATTTCGTGTATCATTATCCACTGGTTTTGGTTTCTCGTTTAAAAGAATGGGTGTTAAACGCTATATGAGACAGAACTGAGGTCACACATGCAACGGTAATTATCTAATATACCTGCAAGAGTGACAAAAAGGAACCACAACTTACATAAAATGATGGGTGAGACTGTCCTGCTCTAGAACATCGTTTGATATACTAATGATAGAAAGCTCTAAAATCTAAATTAGATTCAACCTTTTTAATCTGTACAACCAGAAATGAACGTAACTAGCATGCAGTCATAATAGTAAAGTGAATATGCAGAAGTGCTACAGAAACATATTTGCATCAATATGTAAAAACATGAAATTATGTACAAAACATTCACAACATTAATCACTGCGAAATGCCTTACAATGAATTAATTTTACTTGTTTGAATATCTGGGCTTGCAGGTATACTTATACACCACTGTCCAGGGCTTGAAGCACTGAAAGATGTTTCCCGGTAATGCTCCTTTTGATACTTCTTCAAGTCTGTCATTAGATGATGTCATGATGTTGCTTTTAATGCTGCTACTGATGGTGGTGATGATTTCAATGATTACGAAGTTAGTGGCTATTCTACTAAACTACTATATAGCGAAATCTGCAGATTGCAGTTTTTTCGTGTAATTTTTTCTAAATTCTATTTTGTTTGTTTGCGAGTGGTGTTAACAGTGAAAGTAGTACCATGCTGTGGAATGAAATTTCAAACTACCGTCTTCGGACAGGTGGGCACTGACAAGCTGTAACTTTACTATGATTAACGGTAATATTGATTGTGATGATGGGGATAAAGATGACGATGATGATGATGATGATGATGGCGGCGTTGTAAGGTCAGACTTAGTGCAGGTGTAAGGGAGCCATTCCTGAAAGCGATGGATAAAATCCATAATTATACGGAGACTGTGTGGGAGTGTAGTCATGAGTGATTATGTTGAGTGGTGATTTGCAGGGTGACGCTGAAGGGGATTTTCCGATATTTTTCACTTAATGGTTGCAGTAAATGCATGTCATATAGAATTATGATACTAAAGAGTATTGTTGATGATGATAGTGATTATGATAATTTTAATGATAAACTCTGATAAGTATTATTGATGTCGCTATAGGTGCTATGACCTTGTACGACAATTTGTAAGACCTAATGCAGCAAAAATAAGTCGCGTGCATGAAGGGATCTCTACGCGCTCCATATAATGCTGCGGTTCTCACTCAGCATCGGTTGCAATGAGAAATGATATTAAAACAAAGCTCATATTTATTAAATATACGAAACGTCCAATAGTGTTTTCAAAATGCGTTCACATCAAAATATAACGTTAGAGTTTCTGTCACATATTTGAGTAAAACATCTATTTCTTCTAATGATATATAGACACGCTTTCCAAGTTTAAGTCGGTTACTTGTGATAATATTTTCAAACTTATTTCAATCGTTGAAAACAAGTAAATGTCCTAGGAGCTTTCACAAAGAGATTTTGAAGTTACATTATGCTTTAAGATGTGATATTTGTTTACAAACACTCCATTGAAAGTGATAAAGATTATCTTCAACCCACAAGGATTGAATTCACTGCAAATTCTGAGTGAAAGCTTGTATATGGTTATTTTTCTGGCAATTCTGGCATTGGCCACGCTAAATGTAATAGTTAGAACTTTCACTGACAAACACACACACACAATGTATTGCTTAGACGTAGTAAATCTAGGCGACGGCATACTCGATTAATAAAATTATTTGAAATACCGGAACCATGTTGTTTATGTGAAAAAATTACATTTGTGAGCTGATATTGACTTCAATATTTAGTAATTATAATACGGAGGTTTAGCATAGGCTAAAACTCATTCTATATTGCTCTTGTTTGAGTTGTTACATATCAAGTGAATTATTGTAAGAACAGATTAAGCCAGGTTTGCGCCAACTGCACCTGCTCTCAGCAATAAAATTGACAGAGGAAACAACTTGTGTTTACTGTCAATTGACAAGCTGTTTCCCAGAGGTTGCTGTGCAAACTGGAACGTCTACGACACTTAGTTTCTCAGAATTTTGTTGCTTTTGGATATATGATCTTTTCAACCATGGTTGCTTGCAGGTGTTACATTATTTTTTTGGTGAATTTAATATAATGTTCTTCCCGTGCTCTATTTTTAAGCCCAAAGAGTAACCACTGTATAACGTCATTCATTTTCTGCTTTAGGCGTTCTTTTCAACAAAGGAACCTTGCAGGTGCAGGTTTGAACATTTGCTTCCGAAAAGTCATGAGTTAACAACAGACATTTCAGAATCTGCAATTTTACAACGAATAACATTGTTAAACAATGTTTGTCGTTTAGATACAAAATATTTCAAAGAAGCACGGCAGAATAAAGGAAACACTGAACATTTTCTCACAAAAAGTTGGGAAATTGAGCATATTTATTTTAATTTATCGCTAGAAAAGAAATGGTTACACGTTATTTGAAATTTGCTTTTTTGGGGCACTGCTTATTTGTTAACACCTACAAATGCTTCATATACTTCTGTTTTTTTTTTTTTTTTAACAAAGCCATTTGTTTTTGTTTGCCTGAAAAATACGTTGCAAGGGTGTTTAGTTAAACATAAGAGAAGGTCAGTACAATCAGCTACAATATCCGGTTACGCAGGGCAATGATCTGACAGCTAGATAAATTGACCAATAGGAGGAATGCCCTACCGAGAAGAAGATTACGCTTATTCGTTTGAATAAATCGCTACTTTTGGGAGTACTTCGAATGCTACAAGCATTAATATTACACTATTCACGATTGCTTAGAATGTTTGCTTGTGTGGTCGTCGCATTAGTGCGGTGGCAGCGCAGGTGCTTAGCTAACGGGAGGCCTAGGTTCGATTCTGGTTACCAGTATGGGGATTTTCTCCCGCTGGGGAATCTGGTCTGTGGAGCAAACAACTTCCTGAGGTACCTATTGGTCAAAATGAGGAGCTACGTGATGAAAACTTCGCGGCTTCAGGTTGTGAAGACCGCATTAACCGCCTGGAAGGGACAGAGGTGAGGATGTAGCAATTAGGCTATAGGCCGTCTTCGAGTTGTTGCGTCGCGAAGATCTGATAGAGAGTATGCCGGTGTAAAAGCTTTAAAGATACACACAATTAATGCATTTAAAATCAGATATTTTAATTTACGGACATATAAATATGTATCTCGTTGCCCAGGAGGGAAGCAAAATATCCGTCTTTTGTATACATGCGCACTTTTGTTTCAGCACGGTCCATTTTGTCCCATTCTTTTCCTGTTTATTTTTCAATGAGCGTGAGTAGATAGGCGAGGAAAAATAAATAATAACAATGAAGTTTGGTGGACTTGGATTCACCGTTGTTATATCCCCGTTAGTTACGATTACTTATGACCGCTGTAACAAAGGCGAGAGTTTTTTTGGTTTGGACTTCAGTATAGCCACGGCACGAAGCTCTGACTAGAACCTAGAGGTGGCAGGCTTATGGGAGGAAAAGTAGAGAAAGAGAGAATAGAAAGATAGAGGAAGAAAAGCTTGACACATAATATAAGAAAATGAAATATAACGTTGATTGTGTCAATGTTTGGTGTTAGCCGTGGAGCATCAGGACTGTTCCTCAATAACTTTTTTGATAAACTGGTCTGTAGCTGTCCAAAGTGAGTAATGTCCAATAATGTCTTGGTAATGCAGATCTCGAAACTTGGCGACTGAGGACTCAAGGGCATTCATCCGAACCAGCAGGCTATTTTTCTCCGCATTGGTGCTGTCCGGTGAGTTGACGGCTTCCTCCAAGAGCTTCTCGATGTGATGCAGCTTCCGCTGGATGTATGTTGAAGCTCCAGGGCCTTCGTTGGTGACTAGTTGATTCATAGGTGTCCTGAGTTTGATAAGAGAAGTTGATGCGTAGTTTGTTGGTCTTGATTTTAAAGCCATCAGACGCACACTGGCTGATAGCACAAACGCTTATACGCTTTGCTTGAAAATTAAAACTTTCGCTTGGTTGGGGGCGAAACTATGAGAACCTCGGCGATAAAAATGTCAATGCCTGCTACAGTTACTACAGCGACGATTGAACGGTGGCAGAACTTTTGTGAGTTGTGCGGTGGAGTTTGAGCTGGCGGAATTAAATTGCTGGTGTAGTGGATAGATGGCATACCCGGTGATGTACTTTGGGCGAACCATTTCTTGGGCTCTCGGCTCCCTAGTTTTCATTCGGTAGGTTTCGCACATTTCGTAAGCAGAGCAGTGGAAGTACATTGAGACATGACACCCTGATATCTAGTAGCTTCAGTGCTAAAGCTTCATTCAGTCCGTAGATTGCATAATTCACGCACATACACAAGCGCTGTGTTTTGTTTAATAAATCAGCTATTCCGTGGTAAATTAGATAACCTATTCACAAAAATGACTGACCATCTCAAAGAAAGATACTTTATTTGGTTCACAACACTGCGGAAAGACGAGCAGTCGAGCGGGCTTTCCCCCAGGTCTCGCCTCTTCGTAAAGCTAGCGCCCAAGAAAAGGTACACGCATAGTACTCCGGTATGCAGCACGTGATGCAGAACTCGTAAGTTCATGCTGCATGTAGGAGCACCTCAAGTTAAATGCGCTTTAGTAGTGACATCGCGGCTGTGCGGTGCAACGTTCCACTGAATGACCATAGGGACATTAGCGGCATGAGCTGCTTTTTGCGATGCCCTAGGAAGAGAATGCAATTCCAAAGCCAATATACAGATTCAATCTGACTATTGATTCGGTCTTCTCTATTTATTCCTCTTGTTTCTACACTGAACTGTGTAATGAAACCGTTTATGCAAAACTTTATCTCTAGTAACATGAAATAGAACAATAAACTTTCCTGAGAAGAGTTTGTGGAAACTGCAAAAAAATATGCGTAGGTGAATATAGAAATTCATGCGAATTCAAAATGTCTGATTCCCTTAAATTTCTGTCGCTGTTCAGTTCTTTCTCGCGATGTCATGGAAAGCGTGTGGAATTCCTAGTTCGAATACTGCGCTGCATTTTAAACAGTTGAGCATTGATTATGTTTGCTGGATAACGCCCTTGTATTTGCAATGAAATATATAACGATGCCGATTATGAAAACGTTAATTAACATGAAGACGAGATTTCGCAAGTAAAGCATGCATTGATGCCCAACTAATCCAATAAAATTTCTCATAAAAATGCCCGCAGGTGTCTGTGTGTAAGAGAGAGCGAGAGAGACAGTAACTGGAAATTCATTATGATTTTTGTATAAATAACAAACTAGTATTTTAGTTCATTGTCTTCCAAAAATAAACATGAACATTATGAAAAATTTTACCCACACCCAAAGTGCCACTTTCATTGAAAATGTTTCCCTATTTTCTATTTATCAAAACTGGCTGCACATAGTTTGATTGAAACGCCATATAAGATGTTTACCTGACAAATAAGGTGCATATCTATAATTTTCTGGCAATAGCTCTCAAGTCCTCAGTGTGTGGAAGAAGTTTCATGTCATCGTTTATAACTGGTAAACCATAAGAGATATACAAAGGTTTACTACACCTAAAATGTAGATTGTTAAAACGCGCAATTATTTAAATACTTTTGTGGCATCAGTCGTTTACAAGAGATTCCATTTTAAGGGGTTTTGGATTATTCAATTTCTTTTTCATCTTTTAAAGTAGTTATCATCTAGTTGTTTTATATTATGACTTCATGGAAAGAGTATAAAATTATTATCTAAAATTTTAGATATATGATTATCACTTCGGTATCCTACATTCAGCTTGTACCTACTATGAAACGAGTCATGAAGTGTTCTCTTCGAACCTTATCTCAATTTGAAGTTGATACAAAATAAGCTTTTGTAGAGGTTTGTAGAAACAAAAAACCGATAGTGGGTAAAAAATGTAAATAGGGGCCCACCTTTGAATTGCTTGATCAATGTATGAACTTGATTAAATTAATATTTTTGACTCGGTGTTCATCGGAATTTCAATTTGAGAAAACACGTTTGAATTATCACCGAGTGTAAAAGGAGCACATTTACAAACTAAGTGACCGTCGCACACATAGATTGAAAAATATTACTTAAAGGGCACGGATTACTGAATTTTAATTTTTGTTTCACTGTGAAATAAACACAATCTTAACGAATGGACATACGCGAATGAGTCAAGAGTATGTAGTATGCAGTTCCTACGACCCTCAACCAATCTGTGTTTTCTGCGCATATTAAGTTTGATGAGCAGGACAGGCTGCCTTTGTGTTCGAGTAATCAGCGAGCTGATTTTTCAGCTGGAGATCCCGGGTAGGACACCCCGCTGGGTCGAGGACTTTTTCTTTAACCAGAATCATTCCCTATCCCCTAGAGACTGAAAATATGAATGTATATAAGGGTGAATGTGTGTTTGTGTTTGAAGAAAATAAAATGATTGAAAGACCACGTTTAAGGATGTAAAGTGAAGTTGTTGTTCCTAAAGCAAAGCCTCCTATATGAGCTTAAATGTTAAAGGGTGCTATATAAATGAAACAATAAAAAACTGAGAACAAACTACATTTATATTTTTAATATTCTATAAAGAAATACATATAATAAAACATCGGCTTTAGAAATGCTTAGAAATCCTTATCTTGTTCGTGCATTATCCTTTCATAAGCATCACATTTAACCTAGTTAATTCTATTAGACTTATCATAATCCTATCGTAATTTAATTTTTGCAACATACCGCCTCAACGTATGACAAATTAAATTCCTGGAAAATATGGTACTTTTTTAAAAATATATTTAAAGGTAACAATCCAAACAATTTGTATCACATTTCTGTTCAACCAATTTGATAATGTACTGTGGATATGATGTTCATGCTGCGAAATGCACCATCATTGATCATTGTGTTCTCTCATCTTCTTTTGCTATTTACCCTCCTTGTATGGAGGACTTTCTTCCCTCAGATCTTATAAGTGCTTGGCGTCAGATATCTGTAGAGGAGCAGACCGACTCTGGATGAAAAGGAGTCACCAGGATGCCTTGAACACCTGGAATTCGACATGCGGTTCCCAGGGTCGAAAGCGGGCCGCTATGGTGAGAGGAGAGCGGTCTAACCACTCTGACAGAGTGCCGCCTCATATTATTTTCTAAAATCATAAAAACGGAAACATAATTGAGGGTTAGAGAGAAAACCTTGTCTCGCTTCCTTTACAAATGTGTTGTACCAGTTTAAATTTTAGCACACTAGTCATCACAAATAGTCGGAAATTACTGATAGAAATCAACTATACAATAATGCATGAGAGTAGTTTAATTCTGTGTTGACTCTCTGGTTTGTAGAGTTGAGCGTCGCTGTTTTTGCAATTGCAGAAAGTGGATATTTCAATTTATTTCTTTAGGGGAACCACAAAGTGATTTCTAGAGTATTACAGCTAGAGTTTTTTTCTGTATAGGTATTACTGGTAACAAAAGAAGTATGCATTCCAAGTTTCATACAAACATGTGTTTTCATTCTGGATATGCTAATAAATGTATTTGATTTAATTAGATAAAACCAAATCTACCAATTTAGAGCTAGATGCAGCACTTTAAAAAATTACATTTATTGATATATCTGTAAAAGTTTCCTACTTGAAATGTTCCTATAATGGATAGTTTTTTTAATAAAAAATATAGCATAATGCTAGTAGCATTAGTAGAAGACTAAACGGAAAAACCAGCGCATAATTATGCTAATTTATTTTGAACACTAATCTATGACCAATATAAAAAGTCCAAGAAAATATTTCTGCACTGCTTTGGGAAAATTTGTAAACATTTCGCTGTAAATTTTTGGGGGGTAGAAGATACATTTCGATTATGGAAAACTACAATTATTGAACCTGGGGAAAGTGGCTTTAAAGTTTAATTTAGAGTCACTTACCCAGCGCAACGCTTTAAAATGGCATCAATATATGTCTTACATCTGCCCTAGGAGAATAAATCATTGCAAATATGTACTTAGAAGAATGGTGCAATTTGCACAAGAACATCGCGCTTTTTTGACTAAAATCGTTTAAAAAGAACCTATGTGTCCCCCAAACATTCCGTTATGCATCACATATTACGTTTATTTTCGGTTTTATATCATGAGGAATATACACAATATTTTTGCCAAAATGTCACTTAACATAATGCTATATTCTCACAGAATAGGGAGTGGTGACAGTTTTGCGTGCTACCAGTAGTTTCAGTAAAACGACAGGTAAGTAAATTTCTCCCTAGCCCAAGGGTAATGCACCACAGCTCTAAAATACCGTTTCTGGAGCAGGAAGATATGAAAAATAAATTAAGGAAACTCTTTTGGTTTCAGTGTGGTATGTTGGGTTCCTGCTGATGTAGGACTCCAATCATAACAAATTAAAATTAAAATGGATATTGATTCTCAGGCGCACTTGTACTTAAATAATGTGAAGGGTTTACGTATCACAATAATAGAAACAACGAGTTTTATAAAGGTGTGAATTATACCACAAAGTCTTTTCGACTGATGTTTTAATTCAGAGCACAATGGTTAAACTCTTAGAAATTTTAATTTCCATTTTCTTGAAATGTCCGTTTTAAGCAGGGCATCTCAAGTATACAACTCAGCTAAAGTTAAACACCGACTCAAAATTTCTGTTTTGCATTTGTAAACCAACCCGTCCCCCCCCTCGAAGAGTAGGTAGGTACATTCTATTTTATTGTATGGTATAAAGCAGATTTAGTCCAACACGCGCCCCAATGGCTGTAGCGTTACTATTTTCCTACCGGCACATTCCGTGGCACACCAAACAACATCCCAAACTTAGGGCAATTAGTAGTATCCAAATACTGCAAAAGTCGTATCGCTGAACGTAAATTCTTAATGCCAGAAACGCTATACCTCGAAATTTACGCTTTTAAATTTTCGAAGCAGCGCGCGCTCGCTATTCATAGAAGTTATAAATAAACGTTTATTGAATAAAATACGGCCACAGTCAACAAGTAATGTTCTAGCCATCCGCTATCGCCAGTGCAACACGCCAGTCCTCTCCCTGGCACAACACATCAGCGCGGCAGGTTTTACCCATGATGGCTGTGGCTTCTATCATGGCATTTGCGTTTGATCGGCCTGCTAAAAGGTACAGTGCTACAAATTTTATAGATACTACTCCGGTAAATTAAAGAAACACACTTCTTTTGTGCTTAAAATGCTAATATCCAACAATATGAGTCAAAAACTTTCAACTTGTTAGTACACATAATATACTTATCACACGCTTACATATTTCGTTGTACGCATAAGAAGAATAGAGTAAGCTAAAACAATATTTAAGTCGTTTTTAAGTCTACCACATAGCGATCGTTTTTGAAATTTGGTTCTATTTACAGGAACACGAAAAACATTTCAAAGAATTTCCCTAACCATTGTCGTTTATTTTTATATAGCTTCTACAAAGGATTCTCACGAAAGCTTACTTACCTATTTACTTAATTTTAATGAAGATAAGCTTTTAAAGAAATCGCTATTTTTCGCATTTCATTATAGATACAAAGGTAATAACAGTCAAATGTTTAATTAAGATCTACACGTCATGAATTGGCATTAAACCTCCATAAGCGAACCCCTCAATCATGAAACAACGAAAATGACAAGACTATAAAAGAATGAGCATAGTATTGAATTCGGCAAATCATTATTAACGGATATATCGAAATGCCTATGCCATAAAATTTTTAAAGGTATATACATTGTACGTATAGTACGTTTTCGTGCATCACTTAACGTTTAAGCTGCACAAATTCGTTTCCCATGACGGGAATCCACCGGCTTTGTCATGTAAATGTATTTAATTTATGAGATTTTAATTAACTCGATAGAGCATTTTTTTGTTTTTTGCAGAAAATAAAGGTTTCGAATACTCTTCCATATAACGAGTGGTTTGGAGTTAGGAATTTTCTTGAAAAGCTTTAGAAAATTCTGAACTTACATACCAAGTTCAATATTTGTCCAGCATTCTTTTTTAGATATTCAATGATCCACATTCAATGGTCATCCCAACATTTATTTCCAGTGATATTTGGATAATGAAACCTTAGTTGGAATGCAATTCTTTCTGTGCCTCAAAAAATAAAAAATAAGTGTATGTTTAGGTATATATTAAATATACTGAAGAAGACTGATAAATACATTAGATTTTAAAAGGCAGACTCGGCGTTTACCAAAATTAGAAAAGAAATCGAAAATACAAAAGAAATTATCACATATCCAGCACCATATCATGGTTTCTAAGTTATAGTTTATGAATAACTAAATTTGTGAAATTTGAAGTGTTGTATGAGGGCTCTGTATCAAATAGTTACATGAAATAAACATGAATAAAAAAGTTAAGCATCCTATAATTGAGACTAAGGAATAAAACGATGATCTCAAATATGTTAATATTAGATTATTTATATAATTACTCAGTAGTTTCAACCGAGAGAAACGGTTCCATGGTAAAAGATGTAATGCTGACATTTGGGAGGTCCTGGTTTCGATTTCAGTTAGGCTGGTCCTTCTAACAATTCTGTTTTTTACATTTTCTCGGATCGGTAGGTGAACTCTGGAGTGCTTTCCCTTCTACTACGAACTTCATGTCCACCTCATCTTTCTCGGGGTTGCAAGACGAGGCAACGGTGGTTTGTATGTTGCGGCAGGACCGTGAACTTACGCTCTGGTTAGATGTCTCCTTACCGCTTGGTGGGCTGCATATATATCTGTAATTTCGTAACAACAGTTTTCATACCCCGCCTTTAACTGCATGGTCCTATCGGCGGCATTTCCCTCTGGAACATTTTTGCTGTTGGTGATGGTGTTAATTCGCGTACTGTTTGTTGTCTTTGAGTCTCTATTTTCTTTAATTTTATTTTTTCACCCACAAATTCATTAGCCTTCCAAACCTCCGGGGAGAATATGGAATACTCTGGTGTAGAGAAAAATTCTCCACTGCCTAGCGGGGAATTGAACCCGGTTTCTCTAGCACAACAGATAGGAGCTCTGCCGACTGAGCCAAGCAGTGGTAATATTTCTAATTTACAATCAATGTTCACCACACATGCGTTTGACAGATATACATGGGTGAAATTTAGCAAGCCTGATTAGCGCAAATGCAAGTTGTGTTGTATTAGGAAAGGAATTAGTACCTAACTTTGCGAAGAACAAGGGAAGTATTTTAAAAATTTGTAAGTAAAATTATGTTTCACATAGATTTATTCCTAAATTAAAATATATCGTAAATAAGAAAAATTGTAAGTGCCACAACGTGAAAATCAATATTACCGGTGATGTAAAAAAAAATAGAATAGATAAATAAAAATATTTTCCTATTACAGTTTTGACGCATCAAGACTTTGTATAAATTTATATTAGGAAGGGAATTGTAATAATACGAAAGTGGTGAATTCCTAAAAGTATTTCCATTAATATAATTGACGGCAAAAATGACGCTTTAGATAGTACAACATGAAATAAGTGTACTAATAAGCTTATATTAGTCAATAGAATCTACAGTTAGTTCTATTAAAGGAAATATAGCATGCATCAAAAAGAATAAACAAATATACCATGTAGTTCAGGATGTGAACTAATAAAGTTATAAAAGAACAGGTAGAAATGATATGATATTTAAAGATAAATAAAGTAATTAAGGTGTAGCGAAGTTGATAGACATTGAATAATTAACAGAATAAGAAGAATAAGAATTATGTAATATACTGAACTGTAAAATTTTATTTTCAATGAATACAAGGGTTTAATGGAGTTCATAGAAGTCGCAAAATAAGAAGAAGAATAATTGGTAATTGCGAATTGCTTAAGGGTAAAAGAAATTGCGATCAATTTTCTTTACTGAAATATATCTGGTATAAAACTGTTAAGTTCCCAGTGTCTTTTTCTTAATTTATCTTATCATTTACAGAAAATTGAATATGATGCAGATTAAACAGGACCGACACATCGTAGATGAGTAGTAATTATTTAATAAACACATATACGTGTACGTAAGCATATACATACATTCACGCGCTTACAACACAACTATAGGTTAGTATTCTTAATTGTGTCTTTAAAACATGTATAAATGTACATTAAGTTTTGTGATTACTACGTTATCATTTAAAATACATTAATCTGTAATTTAACTGACTTCCGAATACAATATTTAAAAGGTTCACTCCATTCAGTTCTCTGTGTATATGTCTATGTCTCTCTCTCTCTCCTTCGTATCTTCACAACGATAAACAGTGTCCACGTCCTGCTAACTTCCCTGCGATTGGCCACTGACGACCCCTAACTGCTCTTTTTTACCACCTGTAACTCCTGCATTGTACGATAAGATGTAATATTTAAAGGTTTTACATATTCGAGTGTGCTCTTTCGAATGATGTATAAATAGATTTAAAATTTTCTTTACGTTGGTTGATGACACCCTATTAGTGTTAATGCAGATCACGCACGATTTTTTAACATTCCGGTTTCCATTCACTGGGTAGTTAATATTGTTTTTTACTTTCTCCATACGCACTATGTACATAGTGTATAGAGAAAGTATTGCACTCCACCAAAAATTCGATACCGAGATTTCACCGGAAATATATGTTTTAGGGTCCCCAATATCCAAAAAAAGCATTTTCACAAAAAGGTCCGTGTGTGTGTGTGTGTCCGTGTGTCCGCGTGTCCATGTGTCCGTGTGTCGGTGTGTCTGTGAACACGATAACTCAAAAACGAAAAGTCGGTAAAATACCAAACTTGGTATTTAAGTTTAGTATCCTCCAGGGATGCGACACGAAGATTTTGAGAAAAATCCCCCCACCCCCAACTACCCTTTACATGGAACTTTTTTCGAAAATTTTCATTTTCTCAAACATGGCTCTAACGATTTTGATTAAAATTTCGGATATTAAACATATTTACCAGACAAATGGAATGTATATCTTGAATTTTCTATGAATAGCCTTTGAAGAGTAGTTTATTCTGGATGAATTCTACTAAATTTTGAATGACTGCTAAACCGTAAGAGATGGACAAAAACTTACTACACAAAAAATGTAGAGCACTTTAAAACACACAATTTATGTTATATACATTTTTTTCGTGGAGTTCGTCGTTTTTGTGACATTCCTTATTTTTGGCTTCTGCTATGAAAAACGTATAATTTTCTCATACAGGAACTTGTCAACTCCTATCCATATAAACAAAGGAACTTCATTGACATAGCAACCAGCTTTTGACTATCACTTTAACCTACGATTGTCCCTTATTTCGCTTCTACTTACAAAGAAGCGAGTAATAAGACTATTTCTCCTAATTTTTTCTGATTAGCATAAAGTAAATAGAAGTATAAGCTTTTTAAGAATTATTTGTTGCAGGGATATGGAGAAAGTCATGTGAATGGTACACATCAGATTTTTTTTATTACTTTCTCTATACTCACTATGTACATAGTGTATAGAGAATGTATTGCACTCCACCAAAAAATTCGATATCGAGATTTCACCGGAAATATATGTTTTAGGGTCCCCTGTATCCAAAAAAAAGTATTTTAAAAAAAAGGTCCGTGTGTGTGTGTATGTGTGTGTGTCCGTGTGTCTGTGAACACGATAACTCAAAAACGAAAAGTCGCTAAAATACCAAACTTGGTATTTAAGTTTAGTATCTTCCAGTGATGCGACATGAAGATATTGAGAAAAATCCCCCCACCCCAAACTACCCTTTACATGGAAATTTTTTTCATAATTTTGATTTTCTAAAAAATGGCTTAACGATTTTGATTAAAATATCGTATATTAAAGATATTTACCTGAAAAATAAAATGTATATTTTGAATTTTCTGGGAATAGCCTCTGAAGACTACTTTATTCTGGGTCAATTTTACGGAATTTTGCAAAACTGCTAAACTGTAAGAGATGGACAAAAACTTACCATACAACAAATATAGAACACCTTAAAACACACAATTTATGTTATATACATTTTTTTCGTGGATTTGATTGTTTTTGAGATATTCCTTGTTTTTGGTTTCAGCTATAAAAACTTATACTTTTCTCATACAGGACTTTGTGAACTCGTGTCCATACAAAGGAACATCAGTCGCAGAGCAACCAACTTTTGACTATCCCTTTAACCTATGGTACCCCCTTATTTCGCTTCTACTAACAAGAAAGCAACTAATAAGACTATTTCTGCTAATTTTTGCTCCATTAGATGAAGTAAATAGAATAATTTGTTACAGTGATATAGCGAAAGTCATGTGAATGGAACACATCAGATTTTTCTTCCTCGTTTTGTTCTACTTTCTCTTCCCCTAAAGGGGAAACCCATCACTTGCATGACTTTATGCTGAATGGCATATATTAAAATAGAATTAAGGGTATTACCTTTTCATGGTAACGTCAGGCATTCTGGATTCGTTAAACTAGCAGCTCTGTTGTCAGTAACATATAGCATAATTGTCTTGAGGTACACAAAAATAATAGAGAATAATATTACTTACTATGCATATAGTGGGGAGAAAAAAGAAATGAAAAGGCGTTTTATTTATGGATGCTCTTTAACTGCTGTGGTTCTCAGCGTACCATTCTACACTGGGTGTGAAAGATTGCTTAATTTTGCTCAGAGGCCTCTCTAACAGGTTTGAGGTTCTTTTACGTGCCGTAAGTGTACAACACGGGACCCACGGCTTTACTTCCCTTCAAGAAAACCATGCTAAGTATCTTTATGGCCGAAAAAATCCATCGTCCTCCGCCGGATTTGAACCCGCGACCTTATGTTGTGGGGAGTAAATTTATTCAGCAGATAATACATTGTTGAAGAAATGTTTAATGCCTTTTTAGGGGGAAGATTAGTATATTTATAACGGTTGAAACATTTGAATCCAGCTAAGCAAGTACGTTTAATATTATGCATACAACTTAATGAGTACGAGCTTTTTCTAGGCTACCGCCCAATATCTGGTGAACAGTAAAGCATCAAAAAGTAATATTTTAGTCGATCAACAACGATAGAATAATATATTATATAAAAGAGTGTACTAGAGTTAATTTTACTCTATATTAATCAATAAAATCCTTTTAAATTGAAGAACAATTATAAAAGTTTTAATTTTTCAAATTATTCTTTAAAATACGAGGGATGATCAGAAACTAAGGTTACAAGGCCCATATTCTTGGTGTTTCGTCTTTCACAGCGAACTTAGTAGTGTGTGGTAATTCCAAAACATGCGGTTGGCAACTGTTCTGAGTTTCAGCCAACTGCCACCTACAGCGCTACTGCAAGGTAAATCCAAATAGCGACTCGTTTGGAAAAGTGATCTCACGAAGAAATCCGCTCAGTTATTTGTGTTCTGTGGGCGAAACATGTAACTACGGCTGACATTCACCGATATATGGTAGAGGTTTATGGAGAGGCTGCAATGTCTCGCTAGCATGTCACAGAGTGATGTCGAAAGTTTGCGGCCGTTAAAGAAAAAGGCACCGACGAGGTTCGCAGATTTGAACACAGCTCGCGTGCAGGAGTTGATTCAGGAGACGTTACGACATATGGCGGTAAAACTTGGAATGTCTTTTGCAAGTATTCATCACATTGTTTACGATATTCTGCAGTATCGTAAAGTTTGTTCCCGATGGGTTCCACGAAATCTTTCCAACCAACACAAGGAGAAGTTCATGGGGGCAAGTCTGCAAACTTTTGCAACGGTTCTTCATGGAAGGAAGCAGTTTTCTTCATCATATTATCACGGGTGACAAAAAATATATTCACCACCATACGGGCTAAGCTAATGACCATATAGCTGACCGCCCGTAAACACTAACCATCATCATCATCATCATCATCATCATCATCATCGTCATTACCACTCACCACTATACACCCAGCAGTAAGCGGTCATCAATGGATTGGAAGCATCCCTCTTCTCCAAAAATAAAAAAGTTTAAGGTGGCGCCGACTGCCGTGAAGTTGATGACCAGTGTTTTGAGACGCACTGTCATAATCATGGCTTTTTTTGGAAAGAGGCACACAGTGACCGCTGACCAATACTACGAGAGAATGACACGATTGCGTGAAGCAATCAGGACACAGCCGTGACTCCTCACCGAGGGTGTCATCTTCCTTCACGACAACGCGCGATCTCGTACATCCCAAAAGACCGCCACACTGTTGAAGCAGTTTCGCCGGGATATCAGCCACCCTCCTTACAGCCCGGATCTCGCTCCAAGTGACTTTCACCTTTTACCTCACTTAGAGGAACACCTAGCAGGCCGACGATTGACTTCAGATGAGGAGGTGCAACACTTCATGACAACGTGGCTGAACACGCAAGTACAGGATTTTTCCAGGAGGGAATATTCAAACTCATCCCACGAAGCGACAAGTGCCTTAATCGATATAGAGACTATGTGGAAAAATAACCTAATGTATGTACTATCAGATGACTGTGTTGGTTGTATGAAATAAAATATACTCATTTCACTGTAGGCTTTGTAATCTTAGTTTCTGATCATCCCTCGTACTTGAACACAAACTTCGACCCCTCAAACAAGAAATCTGTAATGTGAAAAGTTCAAGCGTTAATGACAAACAATTACAAAGATTATTTAGCCCCTCGACGTTTTCATGAGATTAAAACATAAATGAAGTTCATTTGTATGAAAATATAAAATATGCAGCGAAGCTGTATTTTTCTGCGTGAAGCCTAACATGTGTACGCACGCGCGTATGTGAGTATGTGATCGTTTTTGAAACTTAAGAAGTTTTTAAAGTTGTTCTAAAGCTCATTTTCTACTCCAGAAGCCTTCAATTCCTCTATTTGTTTATTTTAAGGACTGTGAAATGGAGTATAGAATTTTTTCTACATTCTACACATGTTCGTCAAAACGGTTGACAGAACATTTTGTAACTCAATGAAGGCCCCATGTAAAATAATATATTTACAGTTTGATTAACAAGTTGACAAATATACTACTGATTGCATTAACAGGTAATCTTCTTTTCTGTCCTGAGAATAGAGCAAAGCCCTACTATGCGGAAGCTATCAAAGGATTTTGGTGCAGCGCAGTGTCATTCTATGATGGTTGTGTCAGATGAAAAATGACACATTAGTTTTCCTTAAATGCTTTCAATCGAAAGACAAATACATCACCTCATGAGGCTGCAACTTCCTCAAGCATAAAACCAAAGCATAGGAACATTAACTTAGGGACGAAACATTTAAAATTCAAGCTGCCTTTTTAGGGTAGAACTGAACATCATTATCGTATTTTCAATTTTATTACTCTCGTATAAAAATGCAAGTCTTTCGTCCTTTTTCTTTGGAGCTAAAAAAGAAATGGACAAGGTAGTTCAAATTCTAACATTAGCGGCCTGTGTCCCATGTTAACGAAAGAAGTTTTACCACTATCGGAGACCACCTCGGATCAATAAATCACATGTCTTAATATTTTCTATTGAACATTTGACCGGCACCTCAAAACCGTAACTACAAGAAGGTATGAGTTCCGAAAAAGTTTTCGATATAAATATACTCAGTAAGAGTTAAGCTTAATTGTTGTAAGATCATTTTCATAAGATCCATTTCTCAGTAAGGTATAATTCAAACTGTTTTTCGAAATGCATATACTCAACTTCCTATAGTTCAATAGTCTTTCGGTAATGCTATTTTTATCTTGTATACTATTTAGCTATTTCAATATCTGTGAAGTGCTGCCTATCAGTACAATGCCAAGTTTTCATTTTCCTGATAAATTGATATGCATTAAAGGGATGTGATGGCCCTCGTGTTACACTACTTTTGTGCGTTACATTTTATTAACGTCGGCTACAATTTAACCAACAATGTTTGTGTTTCTGGTAAACGCTGTCTCTAGTAATGCGTAGTTTGCCACATAAAACATCATTGTAGAAGAAGAAAGACACTAAACCTATTTTATTACCTCTTTCGGCCTCTCTTCTACATTGACGCAGACGTTAAGGCTATAAAAGAGGCGTGTGTGCATAATATATACTCACACGGTATAATCAGCTAAAACGGAGTAGTATACCGTAGTGAAAGAATTTCTCCCAACACTCCGTTAGTAATATCACTATGTAAATGGGCTTTCAATGGTTAATTCTGTGTTATAGATTTTGAATTCCGTAAAACCCATGGAATGCAACCCTCTTGTTTCTGCCCTTTTCTCTCTGGTAGGGGTTCGGATACCATCGGAATTTTTCGTATAGTTTCGGCGAATGGGTTGCCTGTACGTTGTAGCTGGTCCAGCATCTCGTAATATCAAGCAGAGTCAGCTAAGGGTCGCGCGGGCTTGCGATCAATGGCACCCTCCTTTCGTTATGCTCGTCAACACAACTGATCAACTGCTACAACTCTTCCAACACTGCGTAAGTTACCGATTACTATATTTATTCTTTTTAGTCGATATTTTCTGTAAAGATAACACACTTTTATCATACTTTTTGTAAAATACTCCTTAACTTAATCAATTTTAACATTTACTTTTAAAAACTATTCTGTTAGGACAATTTAAGAGCGTTCGGTAACATTAATAAATAAAAACAAAGAAATACTGACAGGAGTGACTTGAACTATGCATGCATTTTATTCTATGTGTTGTAGTACTTTCATTTTCTAGTAGAGTTGTGCTTAAAATAACATGCAGCAATAAGCGGACAATTAAAATTAGGAGCATCCATTCGTTGCGGGGCTAAACAATACCTCTCCTTTAAGAGCCTGGCCGCCATTATGGTGAAGTGGATTCTTGAGGCAACTGGTCCGCTTTCGACTCCCTCGCAGCAAAGAAGTTAGTTCCGTGACCCTCCGGAATGATCCAGCGCTGCAAATAATCTCAACTATACTCGTATCTAAATTGATTCAATTCTCTTCTCGTTGTTCACCTAAACCTAAGCTAAACTTTGGAGTTTTTATAGAAGTTCATTACAGAGAACATCACAAAATGTTTCTCTGGATTAATGAACTGCTTTTAATAAGACACTCTCAAAACGGCTTATCCAATACGGTCCGAACATTATCAGCGCTACTGTAGCGTGTATTGCCTTCACAAAAGCAGTACAGAAATTACAATCAGTTCCAAACAAATTAAGTAGATACTATTTTAGTTTAAATAAAGTGCATCGTAGAGCTTCAAACAGAGCCACAAATGTAGTTAAAAAGTAGAAATTATTCTAGAGGTTTCTAAAGAAATTTCAGTGCAGTATGCATATTTGTATTTGGATTACATAATCATTAAGGACTACAGTAGGTATGCGTTGTGTCTCATAATTTGTGAGTTTGTTTCATTTGATACTCTCTGGAAGTGTTTAAAGCGGCATTTTTTAATTCCATTGACGCGGCGTTCATTAATCATTTCATTTCCCAGCAGAAATCACGCGACACGAAACGTTAATCAATATCTGAATTTCGTATTTGTTTGATTATTTTAGGCTTGCCCTCTCTTACTCTTTCATTTTCTTCACGAACGATCTCAGAGGTGATAGATTACTTGAGGTTTCTTTTTGTTTAGATATACAGGTTGTGACTTCTAAACTAATTATGTTCTTCAAGAACATCAGTTATCACAGATATATTTTACTAATACTAGTTACTGACCTTTTTACTTTCTCTAGCACACACATACAACGTACATAGTAGATAGAGAAGGTATTGTATTACATTAAAAATTCTATACCGAAATTACACTGGGTGTACATGTTTTAAGATCCCCTGAATCCCCTCCACCACAAAAAAGCTTTTTACAAAAAAGTTTATCTGTCTACGTGTATGTGACTGTAGATGACTTAAAAATGAAACGGCGGTTAAACATCAAACTTAATATTTCAGTTCAATATCTACCAAGGATGCAACACGAATATATTCAAGAAAATAGACTCACCGCAAACTACACCTTACATGGAAAAATTTCCAAAAATTTTGATTTTTATTAAAACACCGTACACTGACGATATTTACATGACAAATAAAATGTATATCGTGAATTTTCTGGGAATAACCTCTAAAATTCCCTTCATTTTGGATGAATTTTGCATAACTGGCAAACCGTAAAAGATAGACAAAAATTATTACACAAAAATGCAGATCTCGTTAAAACATACAATTTATGTGCTTTAAATTTTTGTTGTGGAGCCAACGCTTTCCGAGATATTCCTTGTTATTGGTCTAACTTTAAAATACTTATGCTTTTCTCAGACAGTAAGTCGCCCGTGGTTTTTACTTCTGGCGAAGAAAAGAAGCGAATATCAATGCAAATCCCTTATTTCCCTTCCACTATAAGAAACTAAGTAAAAAGAACATTCTGCTAATGCTTATGTCGATTAGCATGGTGTAGAAAGAAGAATGATCTTCGGTAAGGAGTTGTTTGCAGAACAGCTAGAAAACGTCATGCGAGTGTAAAAATCATCAGATTTTAATTGAAGCTGTGATACCTATTTAATGCTAAACCATGTATGTGTTTTACAATGCTTTTTTAAGCATACGTTTCTCTACAGATTCAGAATTTTGTTTTATACGGTGAATATACTTACAACAATTGTTATATTGCCAAAATATATGTTAATAATCCTCATGTTGCTAAAATAGAAGCTGTGCATTTCACGATATGAGCGTTTTCGCCTCTTTGGTGCTCTTCGGCATTATTAAAGGTACAGAACTAGACAGGAATATGACGACGCCAAGAACTGATCTGGTGATTGACTGTAGCTATAATTAGCCTAAGTGGTGGGGCATCAAATTCAGATGCCTGCCAGTGCGGCCGTTATTATACACAGAAAGGTTCCCCCATTCACCAAAAAGGACGCAATTCTGTCCCTTACACGACATATCATACGCTTAATTATCTATGGGCAAGTACAGTCGTTAGGGCTTTTAAATGCAATGGGTCCTATAAAATTGGAAAACACGGGCATAATCCTTAATCTTGAAATACGTCCACAATTCGAAACATATTATTTAAATACAGAGTAGACACGTATTGACTACATCATAACTGATTCAAATAAGGAAGTTCTATATATAACTACATTCTCTGATTAAGGATATGTCATCGAATATCCTGAAAATGTTGGATCAAAGAATAGGTAAAGTTTTCGTGTTTGAAGTATCGAGCTGATGAAGGATAGGATAGGATACGATCGGAGGGGACTCGGCACCAAACTTGGGGTTACTGTAGCTACGCCCTACGAGGGGGCGTCCCCGGGAGGGAGGATGAGGTGAGAGGATACACCGGGCAGCCGGAACCAGGAGCCACGGCACAGCAATGAAAAGGTCCCTACAATTTCCAGATTTCACCCCGAGAGTCGGACAGGAGGACCGCGACCCCGCCCCAGATAGGGTCCAGGAGGCGAGATTGCAGATTCTAGTTCAGTTTCTGACAGCCTTTCCTGTTGGTTACTAATACAATATGGCTGCGACAGGTTACGAGATTTCGTCGACGTTAGGTTACGTTAGATTCGGTATGTGTAAACGAACTGGGTCGAAATCTTATTGTAACATTCACACGACTTTCTCTATATCTCGGTAACAAATTATAGTTAAAAAGCTTATTCTTGTTTCTGCTCTGATAATCGAGATAAACATTAGCAGAAAAGGTCTTATTACTTGCTTTCTTGTAGGTAAGTAGAAGAGAAATAATGAAATATGCCATGCTAAAAAGATAGTCAAGTCTTTTAAAAGCTGGTTGCTATGTGGATGAAATCCATTTCTATGCATTGCCAGGAGTTGACAAATTTCCGTATGTGAAAAGTTAAAGTATTTTAAAATTGAAACCAATGGCTAGGAATATCTAAAAAATAGTCAACTCTACAAAAAAAAAAAAAAAAAAAAAAAAAGCATATATGACATAAATTGTGTGCTTAAATGAGATCTAAATTTTTTGTGGAGTAAGCTTTTGTCTATCTCTTACGGTTTACTAGTTATGCAAAATCCAGCAAAAGTCATCTAGAAAAAGGAGGATTTCACAGCCTATTCCGTGAAAGTTCAAAATATACATTCTAATTCTCGTGTAGCTGTCTTTAATATGCGGTATTTTAATGAAAATCATTAGGGCCATTTTAGAGAAAATCAAAACTTTCGAAAATTATTCAATGTGAAGGGTAGTTTGGTGTGGGGAATTTTCCTCAAAATCTTCGTCTCGTATCCTTAGAAGATGCTAAACTTATCTACCAAGTTTGGTATTTTACCGACTTTTCATTTTTGAGTTATCGTGTTCGCACACACGCACGGACCTAATTCTAAAAATCTGACGTGTTCCATTCCCACGGCTTTCTCTACATTGCTATAACAAATTATTGTTAATAAGCATATTTTTCTATATACTTCATGATAATCGAGATTAACATTAGCAAAAATTGTTTTAATTATCTGCTTTCTTGTAAGTAGAAAAAAATAAGGGAAATCACTAGGTTAAAACGATAGTCAAATCTTTTAAAAGCCGGTTGCCATATGAATGAAATCCGTTTCTATGCCGAGCAAGGAATTTACAACCTTCCGTGTGAAAAAACGTTTAAGTATTTTAAATCTGAAACAGCTAGCAAGGAATATCTCAGAAATGGTCAATTTAGCGAAAAAAATCTGATGTGTTTCATTCACATAAGTTTGTCCACATCTCTGCAACAAGGTAATGTTAAAAAGCTTATGCCTCTTTTTACTTCATACTAACTAATAATCTTATTACTTGCCTCTATGCAAGTAGAAGGGAAATAAGGGAGTAGCATAGGCTAAAGTATTAATCAAAAGCTGCTTGCTATGTGACTGAAGTTCCTTTGTTTCTATGGACAGGAGTCAACAATTTTCCGTATGAAAAAAGTATGTTTTTAAAGCTGAAACAAATAACAAGGAGTATCTCGAAAACGATCCACTCCACGAACAAAATTTATATAGCATAAAGTGTGTGTTTTAATGAGCTCTACATTTTCCATTCAGTACGTTTTTGTCTATCTCTTACGGTTTTCCATTTATACAAAATTCCGTAATATTCATCTAGAATAAAGCAATCTTCAGAAGCTATTCCCAGAAAATTCAAGATATACATTTTATTTGTCAGGTGAATATCTTGAATATACGATATTTTAATCCAAATCGTTAGAACCATTTTTGAGAAAATCGAAATTTTCGAAAAACGTTCCATGTAAAGGGTAGTTGGGGGTGGGAGAACTTTTTGAAAATCGTGTCGCATCCTTGGAAGGCACTGAACTTAAATACCAAGCTTGGCATTTAACGGACTTTGTGTTTTTGAACTATGCTGTCCATAGACACACACAGACCTTTTTCCAAAAATGCGTTTTTTGTTTTTGATTCAGGGGGATCGGAAATATGTACAGGATGATTCATATGGGGCTGACACATTTCTTTCATTGTTTCAAAACGTGTTATGCTAGCGACAACTTATTATACCTGAAATATAGTGGAATTTTGGGAGATTTTTTACCTTTATAGTAAATGTTGAAAATGTTCTCTATCCTGCATAAGGCACAACTCAACACGTCATTTCAAGTTACTGGCCACTCATTGGAGGACTCTGTTGTCAATAGCTTGAATTCCTGTGTAATATTGAGCTTCAGGTCGTCCAATATCTGGAGGCGTGAGACGTAAACCCTGTCTTTTAAGTAGCCCCATAGAAAGAAATCAGGCGTTGTCAAATCTGGAGATCTCAGCGGCCACGGGGTTCTGGGAATTATCCGACCGTGAAAGAAACTTGTAATTAATGACACGGATTCATTTAAGTATGGCATGAGCACCATCCTGCAGAAAATATCATTGACTCAACTCTATATCTCTAGTTGCTCAGCAAACTCCATGAAAATCCGTCGGTACTCGCAGTGTTCAAATTGTTTAAAAAAAATGGTCCCACTATTCTCTGGGCGGATATTGCGCACCAAACTCCGATGTTAACCTGGTGCATAAGTGTTTCATGAATAACATGCGGATAAGCTTGAGTAATTTGAGTTCACATAGCCAGATAAATGGAACCATGCTTCATCTGTGAATCATGTGATGGACAATATGGCAGGATTTTGCACAACGCCTGAAACCAACGACAATAATCCAGTCTTTATCCTTATTTGGTTCCTGGTACTGATGGACAACCGTAATCCTATATTGGTTTATACCTATACATTTCGCAGCTTTCTGACATATTGAGCAACTGTTAATGATTTTTGGGATGACTGCCCCAGGCGTGCTCTTACGTCAGCAACAACCGTGGGAAGCCTAGAAGAACGATGTTTCTTTTTCACTTACCAGAGATCCAATTATTTCCTATTTGTTTACCAGACCCAGCATTGTCTTTCTGGGTGGATTCCAAACACCAAATACTCTCTGGTATGCCCTTTGGGTAGCTGTAACTGAATTCGTACTCCAGCATTGCTTCACACGGAAGAGTCGTTGATTTAATGTGTACTCCATTTTAACGTTGAACAAAATCTCAAAAAGCAGTTTCAACAAAACTAACAATTAAGAATAAAGCATTTAACGACTTTAACATCTGCGCATTTAAAGACAGGCAATCGAAATTCCAGAACATTCTGCTTAATTTGGTGCTAAAATTGGGGCATTAAGTGAATTTCGAACAGAATAATTAATGAAAGAATGTGTCAGTTGTACATAAATCACTCTGTATTTCCGGTGAAACCTCGGTATCAAATTTTGGGTGCATTACAATACCTTCTCTATGCACTATGTACATAGTACGTATAGAGAAAGTAAAAGCCTATATGATATAAATTGTGTGCTTTAACGTGATCTGCATTTTTGTGTATCTCTTACGGTTTACCAGTTAGCAAAATTCAGTAAGATTCATTCAGAATAAAGAGGTCCTTAGAGACTAGTCCCAGAAAATTCAAGATAAACATTTTATTTGCCTAAAAAATATATTTAATGTATGGTATTTTAATTAAAATCTTTAGAGCCACTTTTGAGAATCTGAAAATTGTCGAAATATTTTCCATGTAAGACTATTTTGGGGTGGGGGATTTTTTTTTTCAAAATCTTCGTGTCGCATCGCTGGAAAATACTAAACTTAAACACTAAGTTTGGTATTTTACCGACTTTTCGTTTTTGAGTTATGGTGTTGACAGACGCACGGACACAGGGACCTTTTTCTAAAAATACTTTTTTTGGCTACAAGGCACCCTAAAATGTCTATTTCCGGTGAAATATCGGTATCGAATTTTTGGGTGGAATGCAATACCTTCTCTATACACTATGTACATAGTACATGTAGAGAAAGTAAAATTCTTATGTCCTCCATTCACATGGCTTTCTCTACATCTCTGTAACAAATTATTGTTAAGCTTATTCTTCTATTTATTTAATGCTAAAAGATTAACAGAAATGGTCTTATTACATAGTTCCTTATAAGTAGAAGGGAAATAAGAGAATACATAACGCTAAACTGACAGTCAAATATTTTAAAATGTGGTTGCTATGGGATTGATATCCGTTTCTTTGCCTGGCCAACCAATAACAAGGAATATCTCGAAAACGGCCAACTCCACGGAAAAAATGTATCTGACATAAATTCTGTGTTATATTGCGATCTACATTTTTGTGTAGTAAGTTTTTGTCTATCTCTAACGGTTCACCAGTTATGCATAATTCAATAAAAATGATTCAGAATAAACAGGTCTTTAGAGGCTATTCCCAGGAAATTCAATATATATATATATATATATATATATATATATATATATATTATTTGCCATTTAATCTAAATCGTTAGAGCCATTTTTGAGAAAAACAAAATTTTCGAATTTGTTTCATGTAACGCGTAGTCTGAGGGGGGGATTTTCTTGAAAATATTCGTGTAGCATCCTAGGAAGGTACCTAACTTAAATAACAAGTTTGAAATTTAACGGTCTTTTCGTTTTTGAGTTATGCTTTTCACAGACACACACACAGACACGCACTCACACACACACACTCACGCGAATATACACATGCACACACAACAACACGGATCTTTTTATAAAAGTGTTTTTTTTTTCAGGGGGACCCAAAACATTTATTTCCGGTAAAATCTCGGTATCAAATTTTCGGGTACAACACAATACCTTCTCTATACACTATGTGCATAGTACAAGCAGAGAAAGTAAAAATATGATGTGTTCTATTCATATCACTTTCTCTACATCACTGTGACAAATTATTGTTAAAAAGCTTATTCCTCTATCTAGTTTGTGATAATTGAGTTAAACATTAGCAGAAATTTCTTGATTACTTGCTTCCTTGTAAGTAGAAGGAAAATAAGGGAATACACTAGGCTAAAACGATAGTCAAATCTTTTAAAAGCTGGTTGCCATGTGGTTGAAATCCGTTTATATGCAGAGCCAGGAGTTTATACTTTCCGTGTGAGAAAAGTTTATGTATTTTGAATCTGAAAGAAACAGCAAGGAATATCTCAGAAATGGTCAATTCCACGAAAAAAATCACATATAACAAATTGTGTGTTTTAACGTGATCTACAGTTTTTTGTGTAGTAAGTTTTTGTCTATCTCTTACGGTTTACCAGTTACGCAAAATTCAGTAAAATCCATCAAAAATAAAGAGGTGTTTAGAGGATATTCCCAGAAAATTCAAAATATACATTTGATTTGCCATGTAGAGAAAGTAAAACTACTTTTTTTTTTTATAAAGCGGACCCTAAAACGACTATTTCCAGTGAAATCTCGGTATCGATTTTTGGGTGGAATGCAATACCTCTTCTATACACTATGTACATAGTACGTGTAGAGAAAGTAAGATTGGAATTTATGAAAATAGGCTCTTCCTTCCAATGCGAAATGTAGTCTTCCGTTCGTTCCGTCTGCTTGCGTATGCGCAGCCATGTTCTTCAATCGACCAATGGTAAAATTCCAGTTTAAAACTGAACTAGAATTTGTGACCTCGCCTCCAGGAACGGTCCTCATCTCGGCAACCAGCCGAAGTCGGGGGATGGAAATAATCGCTTTGAGTATCCGTTTTCCCTTGCCGCACCAAACACCATCGCCGACTCTTCCAACTCTGAAGGAAACCAACTGGAGAAAGGATG
This sequence comes from Hymenopus coronatus, assembly GCA_030762935.1. Classification (NCBI taxonomy): domain Eukaryota; kingdom Metazoa; phylum Arthropoda; class Insecta; order Mantodea; family Hymenopodidae; genus Hymenopus; species Hymenopus coronatus. The sequence continues at coordinate 344,287,331 of CM060900.1, forward strand.
AATGAAATGACAATGGAAACGTGACGGAGAGACAGGACATTCGGTGGATGAAAGCAACCTACCCACTAATCGCCTGGCGATGCGGGGGAACCCAGAAACAAATCTATATTCAGTTGGGCCGGCCACGGGAAGCGAACCCGCGACCTCCCGAATGCGGGCCACAGGCAAAACCGCCTGAGACATCCCGTTTGGTGAGCTGATGAAATATCTTAGTATTTTCCATTCATTAGGGTTGTTTTGTATACTCCGTTACCGGAGAATAACTTTCTATAAACCCGCCTGGAATGTGTGGGGGTAACGTGTCTACCTCACATTCGCCAGGTCTCGAGTTCGAATCTTGCTTAGGGCAAGTTCCCCGGATAAGGGTTTTTCTTATTGGTTTTCCCTTATCCTGAGAAGATGAATGTCGAGTAACTTTAAGCGATCATTTCAGCATCATTTCACCTCTCATTCATCGTCCGATATGACCAACTAGGTTAAAACTAGTTAGGCTACAAAAAAAGAAAACAAAAAAAAAAAACTTATAAATATTTACTCCGATTGCTCAGAGACTGTAATACCCAAATAAATCATAATTGTAGCCACTAGAAATCAGTGGCAATATATATATATATATATAAAACTAGTCCACTATGTTTTGTAAGCAACTTCCTCATAAATTATATATTTTGCCACTGACTTCTAGTGGCAAAATATGTAAACCTATTTGTGATTGCTCCTTTTACAGGTTCTAATGATCACTTCAAAGAAATTGTCTAGTGCTTTTATTTTTGTTCTCATTTTCACAAGGCCTCTTTTCCAAATTCTGATTCAAGCGCTTTCTTTCTTATTTCTTTCTTTCTCTATTTCTTTTCCTCTTTCTTACTTTCTTTCTCTCTCTCTTTCTTTGTTTGTTTCTTTCCCTGTTTAGCTTCCTCGTATGTAAGACTTAATCCCGCCAGGACTTGCAAGCCAGAGTTTGAGGTCAGACCACAGGGCGTTTTACTGAAGCACGTTTTGTGTTCAGTCGCCATCTTGTGAGCCTACACGCCACCATACAAACCATACGCAACATCTGGGAAATTAATTATTTTTCCAAGTTTTTTAAGTAAACAACGACAATGGACAAAGGAAGGGGAGGCATCTCCAGCTGAAGGAATATTTAATACATTCATATTTTGCGGCCTGTCAGAAGTTATTATTGATAAATTGGTAGATATTATTGCAGTCAACATTGCGGCAGGTTCATAACTTAATTTATTCTAATGTTTTGGTCTTAAACTGAAGGAGGGCAAAATATCAGATTTTGGCATACTTAATTGTTTGTCTCTCATGCCTATAGCCATTAATTCCACTACATAAACTTATAAATTTAGTCTACTCTAAGTCCTATTTTGAGTGCACTAAATAAACTATCCTGAAAATATGTATGACACAGTCACAAATAGGATTCATGTACGTAAACAAATACACACACAGACACACACATATACACACATATGTTTGGGAAAGGCTTGTTATCATTTTCAAGTGCACAGCAAAAAAATTGTGAAAAGTATCAGAGATTATCCCAATAATTATAATGACTTTCACTGTGGACTGCATGTATTGCGTTCCTAGTCCGAGAAATACGCCCCCTATTCTCACAGCTCTGGTATTATAAGCACATCATTTGATAGTAACCTTTTTCTCGCGATATCTATTAAATAGGCGAATCAGTAAGAGGTTTCTTGTTAACCGGATTAGGATGCCAATTTGTCTGCTTCCCAACGGTCTTTCCGAGATGGAAATCTAAAATCTAGCAAACAATACCGAATCATTCTACTGATAATATTTAACATACTTCACTCAGTATACCACCGAAAAATCACTTTAATATGCACACTAACCTATGTATTGAAATACATTTCCCTTTCCTTTGTTTATGCTTCAGTTATTCGAGAAACTACAACCAAACACCACACACGTATTGAACATTATACTGGTTTAAAGCTTAAAGTCAAAATTTACTGCCTAATATAACATTTAACACCATAAAATCACATAAATAAATACCTTAACCTATGTATTGAAACATATTTACCTTTCCTTGTTTTTACTTCTGCTATTCGAGAAACTACAACCAAACATCACACACTATTGACCATTACACTGGTTTAAAGTTTACAGTCTAGATTTACTGCTTAATTGAACATTTAACACCACAAAATCTTATTTTTGGGTGCACATTTAACCCACACAAAGCGTAAATGTCACAAAAGCGTAGAATCTAAATATGGCGGTTTGGCAAAAACGAGCTTCACCTACCACAATACATATGGATAGGCCATTTCTTATCTGTTCTCTCTATATCTGTGAGTCAGACGCCTTTTGAGCACCTCTACATCAGAGAGAAGCCAGTATGGATGGTCAACCCGATGCTTCGTATGAAAGTGAGGAAGTGGATGATATAATATGTCGGTAAAATAGATGACAGGAAAGATGATTATGAAGCAAATGGTGAAATGAATGAACCGGAGAAAGTCAGCCCAAACGCCCTATTTGCTATTATTATTATTATTATTATTACTATTATTATCATTATCATTATCACTATCGTTATCGTTGTTATTGTTGTTATTATTATTATTATTATTATTATTGTTGTTGTTGTTAATGTTATTATTATTGTTGTTATTATTAATACTATTAATATTACTAGTACTTTAATAGTATTGATATTATTGTTACAAATATTACTATATTTAATATGAGTAATAGTATTTCTAGTGTTATTAATATTATTAACATTAGTAGTATTATTAATATTATAAATATTAAAAATATCATAAATAATAGTAATAATATAATTAATATTATTATGATTATTGTTATTATTAACAATATTATGTAATTATTAATATTATTTATATCATTAACATTATTCACATTATTATTAAACTTAATATTATTAACAATATTATTATGACTTTTATTAATTTTTATTAATATCATTAATGTTATTATTATGATTAAAATTATTCATGTGATAGTACCGTTATATCTCGATACTCGATATCTTACGCTTGCTTTATAAAAAAAACTGCAAAAGGTAGCTGATTCACAGAATTGTGTACTTATTAGTAGTTTTCTGTATGTAAGCAATTTTAGTAGCAGCTATCGCTATTTTATTTGATTTGGCTGATTTTGAAGTTGTAAACTGCATATAGATAGGCTGTCGTTTTACTCACAGCATCATGTTCTGATAGCGACTTTAAACTGTTGCATTGCTGTCCCAATAGAAGTTTTTTAAACTTCACGCTATGTTTGCATGTTACATGCTTCTCTAAATTTAATGTATTGTGTGACTTACCTAGAAATATTTTCCTACATATTTTGCACTCTGCTTGCTTGTTTTTAGTACTGTCTACTTCAAAATAGTTCCAAACTTCGCTTGTGTTTTATTCATAATCACTGTTGTACATTGGTATTAAATGAAATATTCACGTAATCTATTAGTGCGGTATACTTGTAAGCCATGTTCGTAACCTGAGCTTGACTTGCACAATGTTTATGATGCAATTACAGATTTTGGCCATCGGAGTAAGTATTATTGGCTGAGAGCGAGTCACTAATGCAGAAGCGCGATTTTTTTGCGTTAGCAAAATCAGCTTCATTTACAACTGAGTTAATGCTGCACGTTACGTGAGTAACCCTACTCCTTTGCCCCTTGTTTCGCACGTTTTCATTTAAACTCTAGAGTCTATTCTCTATGGAATGGTACATTTATTCACCCCAAAGGAAACGCAGTCAAGGTTTATCAGGTACTACCAGGTGGCCGAACTGCCCCGTACTTGACTTGTGTAGATACCCCTTTGTGCGTTAGAACAGTTAGAGAATTCAACGGGGCTATTTCAATTTAAAACCTGTTAATGGAGGACTGAAGAAAGCGACCTTCGCTTTGCGCGTCTTGTTTAATTGTGGAGATGGTAAGAGGGTCGTGTTCATTACAGGATAAAACGAAAGTTGCTGTTGCCAGTTCTCCACTAGCGGGCTCCTATTAGAAATAACTCCGTTGAATTCTGTAACTCTTTTAACGCACAAATGGAAATCTACACAAATACGGGACAGTTGGGCCACCCGATATTTATAGTCCAGCAACTCTTTGGCACACTTGCGAGGTAAACTTGGAATCTCAATTCCACTCATTTCTTATCTAGCGTAGAATAAAGGGGAACAGCTTTGGACAATGCCAAAACTTAAACATGTAGAAATGTCGAAAGTGTATCCATGGTTAATCTCAAAGATTTAGGCATATTTTAACACTTCGGTATATTGGGAGTATCGACGTATTGGATTTAGTTAGGTCCCATGAGTTATTATTATTATTATTGCTCTTCTTATTATTATTACTATTATTGTTATTGTTATTATAATTATTATTATCATTATTATTATAATAATATTTTATTATTATTATGATTATTATTATTATGATTATTATTATTATTTATTTTATCAAAAGCTTTAACTATGTGCATACACCAGTAAAAGTTGCATAATATTGGAATGCACTTAACATATGAATTCTAACATATAACTATAGGGACGTATCAAACGGTAATGGCGGTATCTCGAATATACACTCCAGCATTATACACAGGGTACACAGCAACATGCTACTAGGGAATGTATAACAGTGCTGCCAAATAATAGCAACTGATTCCTACTGACGAAAATAGGGTGCATTGGATTCTATCGTGAACTTGCACAAGCCTTACAATGAGTTAAATGTGCAATTTTCTCTAACTTAACAGGAAAATAAACGCAGATAACTATTTTTGAACGCACAGGTAAAGTATGACGAATCACCTATGTCAAAAATGACACTAGTTAGTCTTTAAGTAACGCACCTTATTCAGAAATCGTATTTTATTTTTCATGTATGTTTGAAGTATTGTTTGACACAAATGCAAGGCAGTGCTCCCGGTGTATTGCTGATACCTCAATGTTTCTTCTTTAGTAGTGTATAACTATAAACATCAGGCAATGACACTGGTTTAAATGACATGAAATTATATGCGGGAAAGACATTTTGGTAAGGAAAGGTTTCCGGCCCATTTTAGGATACCAATTATGAGAATTAGGAATACCTGGAAAATAACTGGCCTGATTTGAGCCACAGATCTCCCAAATGAGAGCGTTTCACTAATTTCTTCATTTCGATATATTACAAAAAGGTATATTAAATGTATTAAAATCTAACTTGTAGACAAAATAACGCTTCTGAAAGAAAGTATTTATTTACTAATGACGGTCTAGATTACCAGGATAACATCAGCCCCGCAGATGTGCCAGGATTTCCTCCCGCAGAAGTTCTTATACATGAAGTAAATCTACTGACATAGGGCTGTCGCTTTTAAGCACACTTAAAGACCATCAGTCTGGGCCGGGGTTGAACCCGATGCCGGTCCCCGTAGCCGCGCTCGCTAAAGTGTATCGCTTTGGTGCTTCGCGGCGCACGGGATCGTGGGTTCAAGTCCCACCTTAGGCATGGGTGTTTCTGTGTTTGTAAATGTGTTTGTATATGTATACGTAAAAAGGAAAATGAATAGGTCAACTAAGGAAATTTAGAAACTAGAAAAAAGAGGTAAAAAGGAATAAAAAACAAAAACCCGCGACCTTGAGATGAGAAGCCCAGCGCCTAAATGAGCAATCCAGATCGATTAAAGCTTTTAAAACCATTATTGAACCAACACATTGGAATTATTAAATTCATCGTACATTTATAATGTTGTTTTACAACTAGTATTTCTAGAATTAATTGATTTTGTTTATTGCTGCCAAGCCTTTCATTTACATTGATTAATTTGAAATAAAATTAAGAGAATAATTTAAAATAATTATTCTCTGGTGCACGGCGAAAAAACTAGAAAACATAACATATTTACAGGAGCAAATAATTGATATGTTATGGGTATTAACATTTCTCCAGAATTAACTTTAGAAATGTGCTTATTTGGAAATCTGAAAGATAAATATCTGTAAATAGTATTTTATGTCATATAAGCTTAAAAGAACAAAGTAAAACAAATATTTATACAGACTGCCTCCGTGGTCCCGGGTTCGATTCCGGGCTGGGGCGGGGAATTTTTCTCTAGCCAGAATTATTCCCTATCCCCCACAGAGTCTGGAAGTTTGTATGTGAAGTATGCGTGTTTGAGTAAAACAAAATTATTTAAACCAACGTAAAAAACCTACGGAAAACGAGTTGTTTCAAGTGGAAAGCCCCCGATATGACCTTAGATGTTAAAGGGGGCTATATAATTGAAACAATAGTATGTATGTATGTATGTATGTATGTATGTATGTATGTATGCATGCATGCATGTATGTATGCATACATGCATGTATGTATGCATGTATGTATGTATGTATGTATGTATGTATGTATGTATGTATGTATGTATGTATGTATGTAAACAAATATACAAGGCTTTCGCATCAAAACTTCCCAGTCTAAAACAATTTGTTTTCATTTAATTTAATTTAAATAAAAACACGTCAACTTGGGCATTGAGGGACAAGCTTAAAACTGATCTAAAGTGCATTTTATGTCTCATCCCCTCACCCCAGCCAGAAGCAATTTCAATTGGAACCTCTATAGCTTTATACTTATATTTGAAAAAGTATTCAACTGTTTATTCACCTTATATTATTCAGCTTGCAAACGTCTTTAAATTCATTTTCTTATAAAACACTGACATTAAAATTTATTTAACATAATCTTAATTTCGAAGTAATTGTAGAAACGTAGCATCAAAATAAACAATTCAGTGCCGTAGTTGAGATGTAAAATACTAATTTTCACTCTGGATCCCACGTGTGGAAAATATGAATCGGATTTTGAAACCTCCCAACTCATTTCACGTCAGTGCGAGGCATTCGCTTTTCACAGATATGTAACCCTGGGTTCCTTCTTTTTGAAACCCAAGGATACAAGAGAGTCAGAAATCAGGGACGTGGTTCGAATTATTGGGACCATCGGACTTGATTGAAGCCCAGTTTATGAGGCACAAAGGGCTCTAGGAGCCTAAAGGGGCCATTCAGTTTTTATCATCATCAAAATGATCATCACCACAATTTTCGGCTTCCTGTGCAGTAGAATTAATAAAACTGAACTGATTATATTTTCTGAATTAATTTAGAACTGCCTAGTGAAAACGTAATCAATTTTCTTGCTAAAAACAGATGGAGTCGTGAGTATGGGAGGACCTATTTTATTAATTTATTAATTCCTTACCAACTTAATACACAGCTCATTATATCACAATATTTTTTGCCCCGAATGTGCATTTCAATGAGATATGCTGGTTCCTTCCTGCCCAACTGGTTCGAAAAGCAGCAATGGGTATACCGAGCTTCTGGTTTACATGCGCTCTCGTAGGAAATGGGTAATTGTTCGTTCTGGGCTCGTTCGTTCGACGATTCATATTACAGCATTGTTGTCAAGTGGATTGTTTCAGTGCGTTAATGCGAATGGCAGTAGTACGAGTGCCATTTTACTGCGTTTACGACTCTGTTTCTGCCTACTTTTGGGGTCCAAATTTATTTTGCTACATTATGAAAAACAGTTTTCATTTTTTCACGGTTTCTTCTGTCATTGCTCCTAAGCAAAGCATATATTAAAATGTATAACATGTTAAACAGGTTTTATACATATTTTCATCAAGAATTTCTTCGAGAGGAAAACAACCGATTCATATGTAGATATAAGCATTTAGGTAAATAAACATTACAAATTAAATGAATTTACCGCAATAAATTAAATAATGGTTATTCGTAACAGGGATCCCGATGCGATAAATGTGATTTTCTAAGGTATTTAAGCTAGAGCTGTAATTTTTTTAATTTTTTTTTTACAGACGTAACTGGAAACAAAAGAAGTATTCTTGTCAAGTATCATTCTAATATGAGTTATCATTCTGGACGTAGTAGGTAATTAATTCATTCGGTTCAATTAACTAAATTCAAAATATATCCTCTCCTGTATACACTAAGCAGCATGCATTTTTCTTAAAAATTACATTCCTTAATATCTTTGTAATAAATTGCCGGGTTGAAATGTCCTATGGCATATAGTGCTTATTTTAATTATTATAAGTGACAAAGTGGCAAAAGCTACAAAAGCAGTGCATGACTATGCTAATTAATTTTTTAAAACAAATCTATGACCAATATACAAAATACAACGAGACCTTTTATTACACACATACTGCACTACTTTAGGAAAAAGTTTGGACCTCTAGCTGCATTTTGTAGCAGATGGATTTTAAATATCGGAAAATAATAAAAAAAATAAGGAAGAAAGAAAGAAAAACAAAGAAAATCTTGATAAAGGGCTTTAAAATCTAACATTAATTGCCATTTAACCAGCGCAGCGCCTTAAAATGGCGTCCAAAACATATGTTACATCCGCTATAGGAGGATCAAACATTGCAAATATCTATGGCGTATTTTTTGTATAAAAATCCAAAAATATACATGTTTTATCAAACTCGCCAAAAAAAATTCTTTGTCCCGTTAAACCTAAAAAGTTGTATAACTATCGTTAAGATAGATTACACTGCTACAAACCTTTAAAACAAATAACATTGTTTCTTATAATAATGCATACAGCCAGGTGAACTGAACAAGCATACGTGTGTTGTTATCTACCTAAAATTACGTTTTGTTTTAACGAGAAATTAGCCAACTTGATTATTTACCTGGATTAACAAACATAACCATCTTAATGTGATAAGTACATAGTAAGAAATGTCAAATAGTATAAAAAATAAAACCAAACACGGTCTCTTTAAAAGTGCATCTGGGAACACCACAATCCATCTTGTCATTAAATTATTATTATTATTATTATTATTATTATTATTATTATTATTATTACTATTATTATTATTATTATTATTATTATTAGTAGTAGTAGTAGTATTAGTATTAGTAGTAATAGTACAATATTGTTATTATTATTATTATTATTTAGTATTATTTATTATTATTATTATTAATATTATTATTACTATTAATATTATTATTACTATTTATATTAATATTATTATAATTATTTTATTATTATTAAATAATTATTATTGTTGTTATTGTTATTACTATTATTATTGTTACTATTATTATTATTATTATTATTATTAATCCTTTGATTATATGCGCTAAATGATTTACTCCATAATTTAAATTTAAGAAAGCATTTTCAGTTGTACCTATTAATACTTGCGGCACCGTGGCCAAGTGATTAGATCACTCGTTTCTCACCTAGGCGGCCCGAATTCAAACCGCGGAAACCACATGCGGGATTTGTGGTAGACGGGTTTTCTCCAGTTTCCCCCGTCAATCGTTCCACAAATTGTTCCATTGTTATTTTTCCTGTCATCCATTTGACCTTCATTTCGTATCATCCACTTCCTCAGTTTCATACCTGGCATCGGATTGATCACCCTTAATGTCTTCTCTCAGTTCCCCAGCTTATATTCCTCAACAGGCTTCCGACTCCAGGCGTTGGCTTATAAGACCTGGGAAGGGTAAACAGAGAAATAAGGAATCAATCAACTCCATGCCGGAGTATCAGACAAACGGCAAGAACGCCAATAAAGCAAACAGACTGAGTCTTCCCCTTTCCTTTGGTAACACTGAGGATTCGATAATGAAACGAGACACCAATTCGTTCGCTTTGCCATTCGATATAGACTGAGAGCGGCATGTCGTTCGAACTCTTGAATACCCAACTTGCCCGAACACACGAGCTCATTTGTGTTCGAAGGCATATGGTGCAAATTAAATACCTAAACTCGTTCGATGAGCGGCTTGAGGTCTTCCATCACTTAGCGCTCAAGGTGAAGTACGGAATAGCCTATTTGTCGTAGATGCATGTCCATTTGTTTAATAGACGACGGCGATCTGGTGGACCTGAACACAGTCTTCCTTAAAAATAAGACGTTTGTTAACTTTGCAGCATGGTTTCTTCCTCCTGTTATTATTGGTGCAATCGAGGATGTCATAAATTACTTCCTTACCTTTTACATTGAATGACAAAGTTAAAAGCCAGGACCCTTAACGCAGTAAGTTTTAATCATAATACGTGGAAAAAGTCTCCATATTTCAAATCAAAAGTAACTGGCTCAAGCGGTTTTATTTGTGGCCTACATTCGAGTCGGTTGTGAGTTCGATCCCCGTCGACCGCTTCCTGTGACTGACTTTTCCGTGGTTTCCCCTTGTCACCAGGCGAATGCTGTTTTTTTTTTTTTTTTTTTTTTTCCTGATACCAGAAAGTTTTCCAATGTCTCATTCCCTCTCATTTGATTTCATACCACATTTCAGGGCATGGGGCTTGACTGTGTAGTTTGGTATTATAGTGCGCAGTGAATACGCGCTATGTAACTATTTCATCCTCCTCTGGTACGAAACAAGGATAGGAGGAGCGCTGTGGTATTCCAGCAGAACTATTTGAACTTTAGGGGTCCCGCAATACCTGCACCTGCTGCTACTTGGTGGGCTATAAACCAGGACTTTCATCTCATTTCTTCCTCCCAGAGGTTACATACAATACTTAGGCTTCTGGCTGCAGTGCTTTAAACCTCCTCTACCCCTAGCGAGAAAAATACTACATAAATGCACTTTTCCTGGCTCTGAAACGTCATGGAATCCGCGGGTTATTCCCATAAAGTTCAATATGTACCTGCAATTTATTTTTCATGTCAATGCATCAAAAATGTTATTTTATTAAATCCCTGCAGCTGTTCTATGAAAATGAAAATAAAAAACTGACACATTTCAGGCGGAGGTTAGTTTGGGATGTTAGAAAATTCGAATGGTGATCTGATCTTTAGAAGAATTAAATATCGCCTTTAGCTTCTATCGAACCTTCCGATTTTGAGTTATGATGTACACTTCATAATTCTGTGCCAAAATACATACGTGCTCGCGCGCACACACACACCTTTATCTTTTTCTTATTTATTTTTTTGATAGTGCTTAACCCCCGCTTTCACTACCTGTAGCACCGCAGACGATGACACTGATGATTCATGGAATGAAGACGGAGCTCCGGTGGAATGCTATGGTGGGGGAAACCAGAGAAAACCTGCCCCTGCGCCGCCTTGTCATCCACAAATCTCATATGCGGTCACTTGGGATCGAACCCGGGTGAGAAGCGAGTGGTCTAACCACTCGGCCACGGCGCGACACCACACTTTTTCTACTTTGTTGTTTTGTACGACATCAAAACATGTGTTTCTGATTTTGTTTTGTAGTGTTTAACGCCCGCTTTAATTACTTGAGGCACCGCAGGCGATGACACTGATGATATATGAACGAAGATAGAGCACCGGTGGAATGCGATGGCGAGGGAAACCGGAGAATCTGGAGAAAACCCATCCCTGCGCCGCTTTGTCCACCACAAATCTCACATGCAGTCGCTTGGGATCGAGCCCGGGTCATCTAGGTGAGAGGCACCTGATCTTAACACTCGGCTACGGCGCGGCCTGTGTTTCTGATGAAATACTGATATACAGTTTTTGAGTGAAGTGTAACAATGCTGTGCTCAATATAAGTAATCGGTAGAGAGAGAGGGAGAGGGAGAGAAAGACAGAGAGAGTAATAGCCCTCTACTTTTACAATACTCACAACAGTCTTTCTCTTTCCCGTTATAAACAGAACTCGCAAACATTGCCCTATTGGATACTTTTTCTAGCGCGTTTGTACAATATACCTAGGTACAGAAGGTATTGTATTTCACTCAAAAATTCGATACTGAGATTTCGCCAAAATACATGTTTTGAGGCTACCTGAAACCAGAAAAAGCATGTTTAGAAATAGGCCCGTGTGTGTAGGCAGCCTATCCACAAATGAAAACTGTGTTCAATACTAAACTTGGTGTTCAAGTTTAGTATCTTCCAAGCATAAGACACGAGGATTTTCAAGAAAATCCCTCACCCCAAACTATCCTTCATATGATTTTTGTTTTCTCGAACATTTATGTTCTAAAAATGGCTCTAAAGGTTTTGATTAAGTATTATATATTAAAGATATTTTCGTGACAAATAATATATATATATATCTTGAATTTATTCGAAATAGCCTCTGAAGGCGTCTTCATTTTAGATATATTTTCTAAAACTGGCAAACCATAAGAGATAGACGAGTTACTACATAAAACACGTAGGCCTGGCTAAAACCAACAATTTATATCCAATACGTTTTTGTACTGGAGGTAACAATTTCCGAGATGTTCCTTCTTATTGGTTTCAATTACTTATACTTTTCTCAAACAGGATGTGTCGTCCGTGTTTCTTCTGATTTACTCCTGGCCGTAGGAAGAAAACCGAATTTCAATGACAATCACATTAAACTTTTGACAGCCTGGTATATTACCTAATTTCCCTTCTACCTAAAAGGAACAGTAGCAAAACCATCCTGCCAATATTTATCTCGATTAGCACAAAATAGATAGCAGAACAGACTTTTGAAAGAATTTTGTGTGTAGAACAGGTGGAGAAAGTCATGTGAAAGGAACATCTCAGTATTGCAATTGACCTACCACGTACAACACAATGTTTCTAGTGTATGTTGTCTATTTCAAATGTAGCATGCTAAAATGTCTGCTTGTTTTTAAGTTTGTTTTGTTTTAGTATTTTTCAACTGGGCATTTTAGGCTAAATGTATAATGTAACAGACTGACAATCTCCACTGAATTTTCTCAGATTAGCATCTAGCCTCCTAATTCCCGGGTTCAATTTCCAGTTGGAGGGAAGGTTATCTTCTATACTCCATAGCGTCTAGAAGCATGAAAGAGTGTCAATATGTGTATGTGCGTAAATTTAAAGACAACCCCAAAATAAACACAAACTATAAGCGAGTGAGCACCAATTGTCATGAGCACTTATTTTTCCAATAGCAAAAGTCACGGATATGACCTAGTACTTTGGCGGAATAATAATTTTATTATTATTATTATTATTATTAATTATTATATTATTATATTATTATATTAATAATAATAATAATAACAATAATAGTCACATAACTTCGTCATAGACGTTTTTGGAAATGTCCCTTCGCAGCCACACGTTTCTCAAACTTTTAAGAAAGTTTGTTTTAACACTTCTTAGGATAATTTAGCTAAAGCCATACTTTGCCCTTTAAAATAACCAAAGCTGACCAATAAAGCATAAATTTAACATAATTCAACCCCAAAATGCAGAAATAAATCATCAAATTGTTGAGTGTTAACCAATTCTGATTCATGTGGAAGCTTTCTCAGAGATTTCTATGGACCACGTTATAGCTTATCTCCGATGTCATCAAACTGTTTGCTGTAAAAACATGTCCTCCGTCATCCACGGTTAATATGCTAGTCTCTAGTTCCCAAGGTTGCGAAAGGCGATGGATTTTTAAAGGTGTAAAACTCCTTAACATGAATTCCTTCGGAAGGAAAGTAAAACTGGCGGTCCAGTATCGTAGATTTACGACACGTATAAGAACCTCAAGCCTGGTAAAGAGGCCTCTGAGCAACATTAAACGGTGTTTCACGACCAAAATAGAATGGGACGCTGAGAACGGCAGCAGTTAAAGAGTATCCATAAATAAAACTTTTTTGTTTTCTGGAACAACATGGAAATTTACTTTTGGTTTATGCTTCCCTAAAGCTACTCACAAAATTATGAACCGTTTATTTGTGAGAAGCAAAGACCATAGGTAATCTGTCTATCTCACAAACAGTTGTCACAAAGTAACTATGCATGAAGTTTCTGTGTGTTAAAGATAACCGTACATTTTGGAAAGAGTTATACTGAATCAATCGTCTCACAGCATATAAACTTCTGTAGGGCACAGACTTTGTGCCAGCTGATTAATCTGTGCAAGAAGAGAAGGGAAAGTGGTAGAACAGAACCTGTTAGAAACAGCGCAGTGCAGGGGACGGAGGGCCCCGACTGCGCGCAAGGTAAATTTCCACCTCCTTTAAAAAGTGCCCGACTGGCGCCCGGCGGTCATTTTTGGGAGGGCCCCAACTGCGCGCGGCGGTCATTCCTGCATTTTCCTTCCCAATTTTTTGGAAACTTATGGCTCTATATGAACGCTGGCCTATTTGCCATTCATAGTATGGTGAAAAATGCAGTTTTATAATATGCTCGTAGTAGAACAGGGCATTTGTCAGAGAGGTTAAAATACCTATACATGCCCGTATTAGAACAGGACATTTGACAGAAAAGTTATAATTCCTATGCATGCCTGTATTAGAACAGGGCATTTGTCAATAAGTTAAACCATGCACTTAAATTATGTGCCTTTCTTGTAATAATAACAAACACTCTTTACGAAATATAATCGTGAGATAAGTCCTTGTTTGTACTTTAAAATTAATGCCTCTATGTACTGCCTACGCTTTTCGCTGGCGTTTTTAGATTTGTAAGTTTGCTGTAGCATTCATTTTATGTAAGTGTCTGTCTGCGTTTGAATGATAGCATCAACAATTTTGTATATATTTTGATGTGCACTGTTAAAGCTAAACCCAAAACCCCTGTGGAATGCCTCACGAGCAATAGTTGTTCTATCTGATGTGATAGTGTCAGAAGCCCACATTTCTGGAGGAAACGTAGATTCAGAACTTATGAAAGTTGTTGTTAAATTATCTGCAAATTTTGTAACATAATATAGTTGGGTTTTATGCTCATTAAATCTTCTACGAGTACAAAGGCATCTCTTACTTCATAGGGAAAGAGCCAAGCCAAACCGTACACCCAGTGCAACCATTTGTCGACATCAATACTGTTATGTCCATATTCAGAAGATAGTCCTAAAGTTTAAATTTTTCTCCACAAAGCCTTGTGATATTAAATCTACAACCTACTATAGATGCTGATGGCCAAACCTGACAAATTGCTTTACGAATAGTTACTTCAAATTCAACCACAACTGCTGAAGGTTCTGCTGAAGGTTCAAACCTAATATGAATATTAATATCACAGGCACTTACGATGTTTAAGTTTATCAAAAGAAAGTTTTCATTCTTTATACTTAAGATTGTCATTTTCTGCAAGTCTTAGTGAATTTCGTCTAACGTTTTTACTAATGACTGCAAATTTGACCTAGCGCAATTAATACATTTCTTAATGCAAATCACGTCTTTGCTTGTAATTTCAACTATTTCACTGGCAACTTCTTTGCGAATCAAATTTAATGGTCTTTCAGACAATTCAGTAACAGCTTTGCGCTTTACACTATTAGAGATTAGTTGCCTAAACAAATTTTGAACCTTTTCGTGATTGTGAATTATTTCATTATTGAATAAAATATGAGTAGCAGTATCATATAAATAAATACGGGACCTACAATTTTTAACAGTGCACCTCCACGATATCCTCGCTGTCTCTGTCTCTGCGAAATTTATATCAATCTATAACAACCAAACTTTGTCCTCTTTGACTTTTCATGACTTGCAGAAAAGTACTTGAATCCATTGCTCTATAGAAACACACATGATGAGCGCATTATTTTATAAACAGCGCGTCATCTTATACACTCGGAACATTCGACAGTCGTTAACAGTGTTACCAACCCTGTAGCCTAGAGCCAGAACTAACGGAACAATCGACAGTCGTTAACAGTGTTACCATCTCTATAACTATCGCCTGGGGTGCCGCAAAGAATAAAAGTGAGTGTTAAACACTACCAAAAGAAATCTCTGTAATCTATAGCTACAACTATTCTCGAAAGAAATAACTAACATTATCTGCTAGTGCTGTCACACTTCTGTTACTTACATGAGAAAGACTCGCAAGCATTTGACCTGTTTACCATTGAGAAGCTCGCGCACAGTAGGCCTGTTTACATTTCAGTAGCTCGCGCGCAGTTGGGGAAAATTTGGCCCTTTCGCGCACTGTCGGTACTCACCCGCAGGGGAAGCAATTCCCTGTAATAGAGCCTCGCATCGAAACGAGCGTTGTAAAATATATCTTCATTTTCGTGTTAAATGACTTGTTTACAAACGACTGTAGACAAATTGTTTTCAGTAGCCAGTGTGACTTTCGATTTGAAGGTAGCAATTAATAAATACTTCCAAAGTTGAATAAACATGACGAAACTTTGTTACAAAAATAATAAATATCGTTATTATTTCAGTAAGTAAAAGCTTCCTGTGCTAAAATGCTTACCTTATTTTGTGTAATGCAATTCAATTCTGCCGGGGTTTTTTTTTTTTTTTGCAAATAGGCTGATAACATCATCCTAAAAGCTCCATGTGAATCATGGTTTGGCTAGCAATATTTATCTGTGGAAGGGATGATAATCTGACGCTGGGAATTTCTCCAATACCTTTTATTCAAGCGGGAAATGATCGTTAATTTTCCGCTTTTGTTGCTGTTATGGTTAATATTGACTCACAAAGTTTTGGTGTCTGTGGCAAAACACATATTGGCTTTCAACATATCTGGATCCGAATAGATGACCACAAGCTCACTTTCAAAGCTGATTAGCCGCTACAGAGTAGGAAAAGTAGAGGAGGAATAGAAACAGCGCAATGCAGGCCAAGCAATTGGTTATAATAAAAAAAACGCTCGAAATGAAAAATAAATATAAATGTAGTTTTATTTATGGAAGCTCTTAAACTTCTGTGGTTCTCAGCGTCCCATTCCATACTGGACGTGAAAGACCACTTAATTATGCTGAAAGGTCTCTTTATAAGGCTTGAGGTTCTTTTACGTGCCGTAAATCTACGACACGGGACCAACAGCTTTACTTACCTTCCGAAGGAAGCCATGCTAATGATTTTCACGCCCGAAAAAATCCATCGTCCTCCACCGGGTTTGAACCCGCGACCTTGGGTATGTGAAGTTAGCATGGTAACCATTACACCACGGAGGGCGACTCAAAATGAGTAGGTACTTTGTAAAATAAACTTTTACCATCTGCTATACGTTAAATTTTCAAACGTATTATCGTTGTGAATACTATACTAAGACAATATAACTCCATGGCTCGACAGCTCACAAAGAACCTTGGCCTACCGCCCGGCCGCTGCATCCCTCATCTCGGTCCATGATAGACGTCATGGATGGGGTGCAGTATTGGTCGGTGAGACGTGGTTAGCGCCTCAATATCTCCCGGCCGGTTAATGCGTTCTCCTTGACCTGGAGGCACTACTTCTCCATCAAGTAGCTTCTCAATTGGACCCCCAGGAACCTCACGAGGCTGAGTGCACCCCGGACCAGATCTCCCAGCGGGGGAAAAATCCCCACACCGGTGCCGGGAATCGAACCCAGATCTCCCACTTGGAAAGCAGCTCCACTACCACCGCGCTAAGGAGACGACCTGAATATTATACTAAGGGACATTTTAGCAAATTCTCTTGTGGGAAATAAACCTAAATAACCCCGTAAGCCATGAAACTGCTTCTTATTTTAATTTTAATAGAAAACTCGGGTGTTTTAATAAAAACTGACATATTGTGTTAATGGTTTTTTTTTTCCTTTCTTTCTTTTTTTTTTTTTTTTTTTTTTTTTTTGCCACTCTGAATGACAATTTCATGACATAAAATTTACTACTTAGGCAGTAGTTGATTAATTATAAAGGTGGTAAAAAAACGGTACGAAACATCAGTGCTTCAAATACAAAAGAATGAAATTTAGGAACATAGTTTAGTCAGATTCTTTTATGACAGTGGAAGGACGTCACTTGGCTGCACAGGCGGCTACCATAAAGGTCCGACACAGTAACCCAAAATGTTACTTACCTGTGCTCCTTCCGCCGCCTCAAAACACTCTGACAAAATATTACATTGTCATTTAAAAATACTTAATATTTGTACTATATGTGCCTGTATAGAATTAAAGGTGATGCTTCATTACCTCTCTCTATGTTGGGGATTACCATCAACAAAGCAGATGAAAATGCGCATTGCAAATTACCAGCATATCAGCAAAAACTACGTTGCCCTAAGTGAAATCTACGAAGCTGGAAGTAACACTTAGCAGCTTATTTTAAATGAGGTTATGCGAATTACGGCAGCTCATGATTAAATGCCGCTGCGGCTTTGCATTGTTCTTTTGCATCTGTCTTGTAGCTATTAATTTGTTTTTCTTTCCTTCTTTCTTCTTTACAACTCTAGCTTTGGTTTGCAAGTGCTGAGGACAGCTGATTCTGCGGTTCTGTGTGTGAATGTATGTGTGCATTGGAGTTGTTTTAAGTTTATTTTAAATTGCTAATTTTTAAAGAGGTTTAATGTGTTAAGTAGTGCATGAAAACCTGCTAATTTGTAACATATTATTATACTCAAATTAAAAACAAATAGTATTTCAAATAGTAACAGCGAATTAAAGCAAATATGGTCGGCCAGTCTTTTAACTCGGGTGTCCCGGCTGTTATTTTTTAAGTCGCTTACTACAAGGTTATATTCTGACATACATGGAGTAGGTAGTAGGTACTTGAGTATATGGCAACAACATTTTTAATACCGATTTTTTTTTTGTTGAACATACATGAATTTGGTACTTGATTATATGACTGTTCTTTCTTCAATATTCAGAAACACACAACCAAGTTAATAGCTGTTGTTACAGTCCATGCGCACACGTGTGACAGCCGGCCGGTCTACGTCATTGTCAACTTCACTGTTTTTTTGTTTTTTTTTATTGAAAATACAGTTCCGGAGGCTTGTCAGGACTCCGGTGCTGTATTCCTTTTTACCTCTTTTTTCTAGTTTCTAAATTTCCTTTGTTGACCTATTCGTTTTCCTTTTTACGTATACATACACAAACAGAAACAAATTTACAAACACAGAAACACCCATGCCCAAGGTAAGACTCGAACCCACGATCCCGTGCGCCGCGAAGCACCAAAGTGAGACACTTTAGCAGGCGCGGCTACGGGAATCACTTTTGCAGTATAGGCACGTATGCTAGCTTGCCGCTGCGTAACAATATTGAATCTTTCTTAGACATATTAAATGGCCAAACTTGTCCTATAAATAAAGTCGGGGGCGTTTCTCCTCGTAATACTTGTTTTTAATTTATCTAGCACGCATGTTCAATATACTTATAGGTGGAGAAGTTATTGTATTCCACCAAAATTCCACATCGATATTTCACAGGAAATATACGTTTTGAGGACCCCTTAATCCGGAAAAAGCATTTTTAGAAAAGCTCCGTGTGCGCTGTGTCTGTGTGTGTGTTTGTGGATAACTTAACTCAAAAACGAAAAGTCGGTTATATACCAAACTTTGTATATATGTTTAGTATCTTTCAAGAATGCAATGCGAAGATTTTCAGGAAAATTTCCCGCCCCAAACTTTACCCTATACATGGAACAATTTTCTGCATTTTCGATTTTCTTAAAAATGGCGGTAACAATTTTGGTTAAAATTCCGTATATTAAAGGTGTTTACATGAAAAATAACATTTATATCCTAAATTTCTTGGAAATATCCCCTAAAGTCCTCTTCATTCTCAATGAATTTTGTATAACTGATAAACCATAAGAGACATAAAATGGGTACTCTACAAAAAATTAGATCTTGTTAAGAATCTAATTCTTCATATACAGGGTTTTTTTACTTTCTTTTTTATTTTGTAGAGATAACCATTTCCGAGATATTGCACGTTATTGGTTTCCATTTTGAAATATTTAAATTTTGCTCCAACGGGAAATCCGAAATCGTTCCACAACAGTTTTGTTTTACTCCTAGTCATGGAAAGAAAACCGAATTTCAAAGATACCCGCAAAGCTTTAGCTTTTAAAGGATTTAACTGTCACTTTAGCCTGGCGTATTTCCTGATTTCACTTCTTCTTATAAGGAATTAGCCCTAGGATGGATAAATGATTAATGCATACATTGCAGCATACATGGGGGTTATTGGTAACCTTATCAATTTTTATCGACAAAATAGACATTCTTTATTAACTCAGGAAATATGTGTTCAACAACAGCTTTGTTTATATTCACTTACAATTCTTCGAGTTTGCACAATGAAGGTAGACGTTATGGCGATGATCAGCACACCCCGGCATTTTGCTCTTCCAACATAGTGCCTTTGTATTGCAGTCCCTGTTTATTTCAAAAGAACGCATTCGGTCTGCTTAAAAGTCTTTGGTGGTGGTAAAGAGCTTTCTACCTCTTCCTACTGGCCCAGATCCTTCAAAATTTATTTTCAAATCTCCTTGCTTAAGTGTTTGGAATGTCGTCTTTGAAGATGGTATCGAATTGTTTGAATTCCCGGTTGAATCAGGTATCTACGTGATGTTTTGTATAACATAAATTAATTAATACCAGCTTGGTCAAGCATTCCATAGAAATATCTTATAAGGATGCCATCTTAATTACGTGTGACCGAATATGAATAAACCACTTGGCTCAAGGTGTCCACTCTACCTTTTGTGGTATTATATAATTCAATAATCTTAGGTATGTTTATGGTCACGTTAACTAATTCTACTGAGCGTATAGTTGACAGCTTAAGGCTTAAAGCCAGCAAAGTCATTTTTTTCTTGGAAAGCAAAGGGAAAGGGCAAAACTGCTTGATTTTTTGCACGGCAGAAATATTGAAGGTATATTTGGCTTATTATGTGTATAAGTTCTCAAAACTGTCAGTTTGTAATCATTTAGCTAAGTTTCTGCCAGCATAATTGACATAAGTTTCCCTCATAATGTTTGTGTTCTTTCCATGAATAGATTCAGAACGTTTATTTACACATCACACTACGTAGTGGCTCGTTTGTCTCCCTTGATTACTTCTCAATGCAAGATATGCGCCGACCACGTAGAATGTTCTGGCATAACACATTGTTACAATTTGGTGCCATACACCTGTCGGATTTTGAGGGAATGTAGACGGAAAATGGGAAGTGTCCACGAAACCCAAGTAACTATTCAACTAGTGTGCAGAATTCATGAGGTGTGTAGTTAACAATACAGTTGGAAACGAAACAGGATCAAATTTCACGAATAGGTGCAAACTTGTCAGCTGGGTATCACTGTGTTTTATTGTCAAAGCGCAAGCAGTTGACTAAAAATCTGAAGCGAGGTGCACTCATGATCCTTCGGCACATGTGTGGACCAGTTTTACCAAACATTTCTTCAGTATATAAGTGCCCATTTATCGGAAACCACTGCTATACAATAAACCAATAAGAATCAAAATCTCAGTTGAATCTGTTTCACAAATGTACCTTGCATATGCATACTTGGCTTTCCGCGTAGCTATTTCTAGGTTTGTGCAATTTGTAAAGGCTGAAATCAAAGTACCCTTGAGAATCATTTTCCAACTTTACAGTTCCAAAGATACAGTTTCTGCAGCTTCTTTGCCTCCAGGAATCCTAAGGGTGATGTTCCTCTTTGGTACTGTAGATGATAAGAGGTGAAGCCATTTATTCCTTTTATTACTTTCGTAGACGAAGAAACCTCTGCGTTATTATCTCTGCTTTTTGAAATAACACTGTTGTGCTCGCCTTCTATGGAAACATCGTCCTCACAATCAGTAAAATTAGTGTTTGAATTGTCGCTGTTGTCTCTCTTTGAACCGACTTTCCTTCACAGCTGGATCAGTTGTATGAACTCTTTTCATGGCCATTCTAAGAATGCACCTTAAATAGCTTACAGGGGTTACGGTTATTAGTCACCGCACATGCAGCTTCCTACAAAGCTAACTGGACAGAAGGAACCGGTGATAGAAAATGTCTCTCATTGTTGGCAAATACCAGGAGTCTCAAGTTTACCAAATAATACTCAAAAAGGTACTAGCAGTAGAAGGGGTACTCATAACCCCAGTATGCATTCTATGGTTAATTAATAAGGCTATTTCTGGTATACTTATCTGAATTAGCATAATGTAGATGAAAGAATAAGCTATTGTAAGAATGTATATTGCAGAACAGATAGAGAAAATCATATGAATGGGATACAGAACATCATTTCACTACTTATATTCATGCTCTGTTCTTTTTAACTTTATTTTGTGTATTTTCTCGAGCAATTACTATGTACATACATTGTAGGCAGAGAATATATTGTATTTTAGAAACATTTTCATGTTTGTGCTTGTGGGCAGCAAAATCAAAAACGAAAAGGTAGTTAAATACCAAACTTGATATTTAAGATTGGTATTTTCTAAAGATGCGACATGAAGATTTTCGGGAAAATCCTCCTACTTCTAAAATAACCTTTGCATGGTAGATTTTGGAAATTTTCGATTTTCTCAACAATAGCTGAAACTATTTTTATTAAAAAGTCGTATGTTAAAGATATTATCATATCAAATCAAATGTATATCCTGATTTGCTGGAAATAGACTCTAAATTCCTTTTTTTGAATGACTTTTGCAGACTGTAAACCGTATGATATAGACCAAAACTTGCTATACAAAAATCTAGATTTGGCCAAAAAACACAATTGTTCATTTATATTTTTGTAGTACTAACCCTATCTGCGATATTCCTCGCTATTGGTTTCAGCTTTAAAATACTTTTCTCAATCGGGAGGTTGTTATTCGTTTCATCCGTCTTCTGTTTTGCTCCTGGTCATGCAAAGAAAAGCGACAGCTTTTAAAAGATTTGACTATCGCTTTAGCCTAACGTATTTCCATATTTCCCTTCTATTTACAAGAAAATAAGTAATAAAATCATTTCTGCTAATATTTATCTCGTTTAGTACGGAGTAGATAGAAGCATAATCTTTTGTATGAATACTTTGTTTACAGAGCACGTAGAGAAGGTGATGTGAATGGAATGCATAGCATTTGTTTTAATACCGAGAGGTTTTATTGCGACAGAACGGAATCAGATGCTTCTTTTTTCGCTACCAGAAGCACACAAACAATTCAATAACTGTCCTCGTGCAAACGTGTGTCAGCCAGTCTCTCATTGTCCCTCACAAACTCTCTGTCACGTTTGTCAGCTTGCCGCTGCGACAATAGCATTCAAACTTTGTTTCACACATTAAATACCTAAACTGGCCGTATAAATAAAAGCGTTCCTCTTCTTAATGTTCCTTTTTAATATGGATAAAAAGGAAGAAGATTTTTCAGAAGGTTAAATACCTTTACATAGAAAACGCCTGCAGAAGGGCTAGTTAAGAAATAGGGAGGGTAATAGTACCGAGCAAAGCTGGAAAGAGTGAGAATTCTACTTTGATGTTACATTTATTTTTAGATTTTTAAAAAAAATGAAAGTTAAAAAAGCTAGGAATATTAAGGAAATATATTTTAAACGCACTTTAACAAAGAAGAATGCACGCACATTTTTGTTGGTTGAAAATTAAGTACAAAATTTGGGAGATGCGTTCAGATAGATATAAATTCTAGCATAAAAGACATAAAATCGCAGATTATTTTTTTTTTTTTTTCGTTTTTCTTTCTTTTTCGTTTTTACACATTTCACGCTTACAAATTAAAATATATTTCCGAAAGGGAAATATATGGGAAATGCATAAGTTTTTTTTCTCTCGCGGAAAATACGCAAAACTTTTAAGGCTAAAATGTGGGATCAAAATGGAATGGAATGCAGCATTAGGGGATTAAAACAAAATATTTAGCGCGCGCACACATACAAATATTCCCTTATTTATTAATATGACTTCTACAATCGGGGGGTACGGGTGCTTGTGGCTTGTATCCTTTGATCAGAGTGAAAAGAGCAAAGATAGAAAACAGGTTGCCCGTATCCAGGTCGGTTACATCTATCAGCACTTTTTGATAACCAACGGCGCAGCCAAGAACGCCCTTATCTCCAACTTCCACTGTCTGAAAAGACTCTAAGTATATAATGAAAGGCTAAGACGTTTCTGCCAGACATACCTAATCGCTACTAAACGATTACATTGGTTATTTTTTGAACTCCCTGTTTATGAATACTTATTTAAATCTATTTTACCGAAGTGTTGATTGCATTGCAGTATTACTTAATTTAATACATATTCAACCTAGAATTTACATAGATTACACAAGCTTGCCTTTAGGGGCATTTAACTCAGAATTATTATTTAGTCCAGTTTTTAAACTACATATATTTCTAAAGCCCATACGTAACCCAAGTTGCATGAATGAAAATAAGTCATCTCATAAAACCAATAATATACGAAGCGATTATTAGCTTCGATGCTGTTGACATTATTAGCAGTCTTTACTGAAATTATTAGTTATCATTTTTATGAAATTCTGTCACAATTATCATCTACTTAAACCTTAGCTCGGAAGCTTGATTCCAATGTATTTGTATATTGGCACTTAGCTTTTGCACCTTCCAGTTATACGGCGACTTCTGACCAATACACCCGAGCGACTTTGGTCGTCATAACTAGAGGTGATGGAATAATGCTAGAGAAGTGAGGAGGGGCTCACAACAAATGCATGGGAAGTAAATGTCATGAAACGAACTCGGACGGAGTAAAAAGTATATATTATGGAAGGAATATTGAGGGGAGCTACCAGTTTCAAAAAGGGGAATGGTTCCTCCACACTTCCAAGGAGTGAAGTTCCCTTTGAAGTGATTCCGACTCATAGACTTCCAACTAATTTATTCTTGGGTTCTTGAACAATATCAGTGGTATTTATAAAGTTGAGTTCAACTTTTGCTTATTCCTTGAGTTCAGTTTCAACTTAGTTTTTTCAAGCTTTAACCCCAGTAATGCAAACATCCTCAGTAGCACCATCTTGCAAACCGGGATTTCCTGCAAAAGTAGTATTTTTTTATCACTACTTGGAGTACGTGTTTTTTTTGTTTTTTTTTTATTCTTGAAGAAAATTTGACACATTCTATATTTCCTGTTTCAAATCTACGTCGAAGTCCCTGCACATAAATGTTGTAGTTCTCCGCTCAGGAACCACTATCATGAATTATAATGGTAGAATGTGCATTTAAAAGAGCGCAAACACAAGTGAAAAGCCTGTATCAGAGGAATTTCCAATAATGGCAACTCCAAAACTTTAATCAAAGTGAACCCTGGCATCCCGTAGATATTCAATACATGATGAGCCTGTAGGGGGTTCCGGAAGAACGAGTTCACTCCCCAGCCCAGATATCCACAGAAAAAGAAATGAAAAAATGTCAGCAAAGTGTGTAAAATTTTACCGATTTCATTAACTAAGCCTGTCAAAAATATTTGTTTTCTTTAAAAGTTGGTAGTAGCTGATTTAGAATAATTTTTAATGATAGCTAATCTTCAACCCAAGTGAATATTTGGCAAAAAATATCATTGTGGCCAAATATAATTTTTAATTACTGTGCTCCTTCCCTCAATATTTTATTTCAGCCTGTGTCTCAGGTTGCCTTTTCCCATTACAGAAACAGATCTGTTATTAAACATATCAATGGGCTATTCAAACTTTGGACTGGTAAAATATCTTACAGACATTGCTGCTTTCTCGTGTCATTGATATAGACGAACAGTATTTCTGTTCTCGCACTCCATCACTATACGCAAATATGTACACAAATACATTGTAATACCTCTTAAATAAAGTAGAAATATATGTCTAGTATGAAAGTTGAATTATTTTTTTTAGAAATAACATGTCATCATTTTGAATCTGCAATTATGATTTAGGAAACTGTTCTAAAATTTGTATATTTTTATTTTTAGGATGCTCCTCATACCCTTGTTATTGTACCCATTTAAATTAAAATATATAAAGCTCTACTCAAACTTTTATATAGAAAATTCCAACTCCCCCATCTCCAGTAAAAGTAATAACTTGTTAGGTTTCTCTCCATCTCAAATAAGCCTGACTTAAAGACAAATTTTCTACAGTTATTAACCTCTCTGTCTCTCTATATATAGGTGTGTGTCTATATACAAACATACATGCACTTACAATTTTGATTTCGTAATGCACCGGTTTGGAATTGCTTCTGGTTGGAGTAGGAGAGCTAAACAATGTTAACATGCGTTCTGCAGTAAAAAATGTTCCCAAAATGCTAAATACCTCCCACAACGGTATAATGGTTGTAATACTGCACATAAAAAGCAACCACAACAAAGAAAACAAAACTTCTTCAGTATTCAATTTTCTCAGTCACGCTATTTCATGATTGTATTTATTATCAAATTAAAGAAATCGAAAAATTAATTTGGAACAGGGATAAAATTATCAATTACAAGTTTCATAAGCCACTACTGGCAACTAAACTGCCAAACTTTTATTTCTCTAATTTGAAAGCTCCATTTATATCTACTTTGTAAAAGGTTCTAAGCCTGAATATGTCGTTTGCAAAATTACAAGTCAAATTGGTCAGCACAGCAAGAATTTAAATTGCTGCTCAAACTGAAGATCAGAGTGTGTATTTACTCAGTAGATATGCCGATGAATGTTATAAAACAAGTGAAGAGACTGCTCAGTAAAGAAGAAAGGTTTTATTTATCTTAAACCTTAATTCAATGCCCGATTCTCAATCTATTCAAGACTCGGAATCAACTGATTGTTTTAATGTATATAACGCTGTCTAAAAACCGCTGGCTTTTATTTATATTAAATATAAGATATATTGTATGTTAACAAAAATGTGTTAGAACCATTTTCGAGAAAGGAACAAGCACACTAATCGTTTCACATAAGGACATTTTAGGAACATTCGTTAAAGCGTTTGTCTTGAGCCCTAAAACTATCGTGACTTGAGCAATGTCTTATGAATGGCACACCACTCTTTTAAAGGCGTGTCAACCCTTTAATCAATCTTAGATCGTTTTGAAATGATTGGTTGGGTGACGAAATTATCATCAGCAAGCTATCTATCTTGTTCATCAGTCATCGCTGACCAGAACTTCTGCCTTTTTCAAGTTACTGGTCAGCTAGATGGCGAGCATTCAAAATTTGGTTCGTCATCTCGTTCATCGATTATCGCTGTTGTAGAAGTATTATTTTTTGAAAGTGAATGGTTAGCAGGCTATTCATCTCGTTGGTCAGTCGTCGCTGACCTGAAGGTTCATCGTAGGTAATATAAAGAGGGTTTTCGAGTTTGTCGATGGATTGGTGAGTACGAAGCAAAATGAGCTTATCTGATAAAACTCGTAACTTGGGATTTATTAAAGATACTGCATGAATGAAATGAAATACGTTGTATAGTGACTTCTTTCTTACTTATGTTGTTTAAAATGAAACAAATATTGTGCCAGCCATCAGATCATGGCATACCTACTAAATGTGAACAATCGGACGTGTTAAGCCAATACTACTAACCGTGAAAATGAGATGATGTTTAACCTAAAAAAAAAACAAAAAAAAACTAAAGCATAACACAATAAGGTCACATTTGTATTTAAGAATATAATTTATTTTTCCACTGGCTGTCTTTAATATATATATATATATATATATATATATATATATATATACATATATTGATTAAAATAATTAGATGACATAGTTTATTGGTCACTGTATACTGCTACTAAGGTTCAGTAAGGAACGGAGGTTTTATGCGATAAAATCGCATTCTTGCAGACACGTATAAAATAAAATATTCCAACTGGTTGATGTCCGAGGCACTAATAAAATGTATTTATCAGTATCAAATATGTGACATACACTTGGAGGAGCCTTCATAAAGTAACTTGAGTCACATAGCAAGTACTCAAACGGCAACTTGTCGTCTCGTTGGTCAGTAGTCGATAACATGTAAATTATATTCCTGGAAAAAACTAGTTAGCTAGATGGCAACATCTGAAATATCAGATTTTGTTCTTTCATAGACCAGCTTGCCCCTGTGGTGTGGGGGTAGCGTATTCACCTCAAATTCAAGAGGTTCAAATTCTCGGTTAGAGTGACTTGTCGAATAAGGTTTTCTTTCCGAAAATTTCCTTTGTCCTGACAAGAAACTTCTAGTTCTTTGGACCCGGGGTTTATTTGAGCATAATTTCATCCATTTCATTAGTTCATCATTGGGTATGACCAGCGGATTAAAGGATGTCAAATTTAAAACAATCTGATGTGTTCCGTTCACGTGACTTTCTCCATCGTTTCTGCAAACAGAAAACGATACTTTCAAAAGAGTATTCCTCATCTACATCATGCTAATCAAAATAAACATTGTCAGACATGGTCTTGTTACTTAGTTCCTTGTAAGTCGAAGAGAGATAAGGGAAGCTGTTGCCATGCGATTGTCATTGAAGCCTGGGCATAATTCCCTTTCCAAGATCAGGAATAAAATAAAAGACACATGAAACTAACGGGGACTTCCCGTTTGAACAAAGTTTTAAGTATTTTAAAATTAAACCAACAACAGGGAATATCTTGGAAAGTGTAGTTCTACAAACAAATAAAAAATATCTGATGTGTTCCATTCAGATGACTTTCTCTGTATTTCTGAAACAAATTATTGTTAAAAAGTTTATGCTTCTTTTTACTTCATGCTATTCGAGAAATAAATAGCAGAAATGGTCTTATTACTTGCTTCCATACAAGTAGAAGGGGAATAAGGTAGCGCCATAGGTTAAAGGATTGTCAAAAGCTGGTTGCTATGTGACTGAAGTTCCTTTGTTTGTATGGAAAGGAGTTGACAAATTCCCGTATGAGAAAAGTATAAACATTTTAAAGCTCAAACTAATAACAAGAAATATCTCAAACACGGACAAATCCACAGAAATAATGTATATAACATAAATTGTGTGTTTTAACGAGCTCTACATTTTCTCTAATGCAGGTTTTTGTCCCTCTCTTATGGTTTACAGCTATGCAAACTTCCGCAAAATTCATCCAAAATAAATATGTCTTCAGAGGCTATTCCCAGAAAATTGAAGATATACATTTTATTTGTTATATAAACGTCTTTAACTTATGATATTTTAATCAAAATTGATAGAGTAATTTTTGGGGAAATCAAAATTTCCGAAAAATGTTCCATGTAAAGGGCAGTTGGTGGGGGACTTTCTTGAAAACCTTTGTGTCGCATCCTTGGAGTATAGTGAACTTAAATACCAGGTTTAGTATTTAACGGAATTTTCGTTTTTGAGCTATGCTGCCCACAGACAGACACACACGGACATTTTTCTAAAATGCTGTTTTTGAATTCAGGGGGTCCTAAAACATGTATTTCCGGTGAAATCTCGGTATCGAAGTTTTGGGTGCAATATATATACAACAGGAACATTTTAATATTTTATAATATAATAATAATAAGAAGAAGAAAAATAATAATAATAAAAATAATAATAACAACAGCAACTTTTATTGATTAAATAATTTTGACGATGAACTGAGAACTTGAATTTTTATTATGAAATTTGGTAACGTCTGATATTTTAAAGCATCGATTTTTTTTAAACATTGGGTTAGATCCTCCCTAACCTTTAGTTCTTTAATTGGAAATCGTGTTTCATTTCCAAGATACACACATACACCGGGCCCAGTTAAAGTAATGGTGATTACATGGTACTGTGATTTGCAACAGTGCGTAAAATAGTGCCTTAAAAACCAAAATGTGTGCTTCAAAGTCATGTGTAAGGCACTCCAAACATTAGGGCGCTCCAGTTGGGCATTTCAAACATGGCACATAACCTTATGACTCCTATCTTCTTAAACTGTGGTTGACAAAAATAATTGATATCAAGATTTTTTCTGGTAATCCTAATGTGGACAAATAGTCCGTCCACAAAATATATGTCGCTTTTACCATTTTATATAGCAGATGTTAGAATAATTTGTAGCGAGTTTGAAAAACACTATTCCAATAATTTTCTGATTTTGAACTATATATAAACAAAACTTGGACTATTGTGCAAAATAAAGTGAAAGTTGTCCTTGGTAAAACAATTTGTATTCCAAAGGTTATTGCAGGTATGGTGAAAAATGTTATGCTTAAAAGCTTCCCCCTCTGGGGCCTACTATGGTAGGTACGTGCTTGGCGCACCTGGGGTCCCGAGTCAACCCTGATTCCCTCGTGTGGGCAACCTCTGAGTGTTGAGGGAGTCAGTGTGTTATAACACCCACCCATATGTAGGCCGTGCGCGGAGACCCGTGTCGGGGAAAGGGATATAAGGTTTGGTTGAGGGTTGCATATCTGAACCGGGGCTTCTGATCTTCAGTAAGGGGAGAGTGCAGAACCTCATACATCATTTAGGTTTTTGCTTCGCCTAAACGGGAGGCTAGGAACTAATCCACCCCTAGTCAATCGGCCCGGACTAGGTACTATAAGGAGCTCCAGGGTGAGTGGAACGGCGAGCCTGCTATATCCCCTGTGTAGCCCTGTCATCCCAGCGAGGTGTTGTGGGGGAGCACTGGGGGATGAATTTATACAACATTTTTGGTCTAAATATAAAACCAAAACTAATTTAGTGTTGGGAGAAAATAGCTGAGTCCAGTGGTTCTCGCTACTTACTTATATATCGAACAGAGGAAGGAAGGAAATTTACGCGGGTTAGTTCTTTCGCCATCCAAAAGAGTTTAGATAAAATTACTATCCGGTCTTGCATTCGAGCGCGAAACGGTACGCTCATGGTAGAAGCAGTTTCAGCATCCCAGGCAGCTACGAGTCAATATGTTAGGCAGATACCCATTTAAAATGGAACTACATAAGACCTTGAAATCCTCGCATGGCATTGTCACCACCCGTGCTTTCGACGGATTGTCCAAAGAGGAGATTCAGGAGAATCTGGCGGAACAAGGTGTTACATCTGTGTATAGAGTCCAACGGAAAATAAATGGTGCCTACCCGTACCCTGTTCCTTAACTTTGTACTGGTAGATCCTCCGCAAGGAGGGTAAGAAGCCCTCGAGGTTAGACTCTATATTCCGATGCTATACTCAGATGCTATAAGTGTCAGCGCTTTGGGCACACAAGTGAACACCAGTTCTGGACAGTTTAGATTTGCCATCCGTGAAGACGTCGCGCACGATGGAGCGTGTACGTCAACCCCGTCGTGCGTTAACTGCGGCGGCGAACATCCATCTAGTTCCCGCGACAGTCCCGTTTCGCAGAGGAGAGAGCGATACAGGAGATACGGGTGAAAGAGAATGTGTCCTTATCGGAAGCTCCTGCGAATCCAGCAACACTCTGTCACGCGCTCCGGTATCTATGGCTCAGTTGTAGCTAAACCTGTACCTAGGCGGGAATTCTCAACTCAGACCAGCGATATTAACGGAGCCACAATTTCTGATAACATTCTCAAAGCCAGACCACACCCATAGTCCTCCACATATACGTCTGCTTCGGTATCAACATTTGCCAAAAGCGCCAATGTAAATAGTCGAGAAAAAGCGTCACTCAAACCTTCCACCTCGGACAGCAATACCGGTTTACCCGTCGCATGTTTGGCACCAGCAAAAACATTTAGGACCAGTTATGTCAGTATCAACTTTCTAAAAGAGAATGTAAAGTCTCCTCCCGAATCATCTAAGGAAAGGAAAAGTAAACGTCAATCTCGCCGTATATCTTCTGTGGAGATGTCTACAGGGGGGGGGGGTACAGATCGGCGACGGCCATTTACGCCGATCAGTCGAAATTTTCTATTGGAAAAGGATCCTTCCCCGTGGAGCAAATGGACCAGGAGGATTCTACCCCCACTGCCAGACGGACAGTGCGAAAGCAGCAGAATCGTGCCCCTGAAAACAGTACAAGCTTAACACCTAAAACGAACAAATTGAACGGAGCAACAGAGCCAAATCTGCAGAAACGTCTTTCGATTTAAAAATTGTCCCATAATATAAAAATGGCTATCCTACATTGGAACATAAGCGGAATTAGACCTCACCAACCAGAGCTTGAATTGTTGCTTAACCAGAATCACCCTTTGGTCGTCTGTTTACAAGAGACTAAGCTCCGTGTACATGACAATGTCACATTCATGCACTACGCTGCTGTATGGTGTGATTTATCAATGGAAAGGGAGCTGTTCCTGCACAAGGGGGTACTATGATGCTCGTCAGAGATGATGTTTATGCTGAATCCGTGCCCTTACAGACTGGAATCCAGTGAGTCGCTGTTACGTTGCCATCTACAAATTGTTGTATCTATCACAATTTGTAGTATCTATCTGCCTCCATCTGTTGATCTCTCGCACATTGATCTGGAAGATCTAGTTTCCCAGTTACCAACACCGTTTCCGTTGATCGACGACGTGAACGTCCACCTTAGGCTTGTGCGAGAGGTGATCCAATTGCCAATTGCTTGGACAGTAATTACCCCCCCCCCTCTCTCTCACCCTTTCTCCTGAACACCGGAGAGCCTAAATTTCCATTTCTTTCTGACGCTTTCAATAATTTTTCCCAACTCAACATAGCTGATTGTTCTTCACAGTTAGCAGTTTCCTTACAATGGAATGTCATCCTTGATTTATCCTCTAGTGACCACCTTTCAGTTCTTGTAAGTCTCTTAGTAAAAAATGTATGTTCCACACGTTTACCTAGATGGCGCTTAGGTCGAGCCAACTGGAATCTATATCTTCGTTTAGCTGTTTTTAACTGCAGCGAGCACGACTCGGTGGATTTCTTAGTTGAACACCTCAGAGTCACCATTCTTCCTGCTTCTGAGTAGTGTATTCAGCGGTCGACTGGACAACCTCGTCGCTCTCCTGTTCCTTAGTGGACAGATGAATGTCGGAAAGCTATTCGTGCTCGCAGACGTGCTTTTCGGATTTTTCAGCGTCGCCCTACGCTGAATAACCTAACACCATATCAAAAGATGTGAAATAATCTAGAAAAGTTATTAAGGATAGTAAAAATCAATGGTGGAGTCAGATCTTTTAATCAGTATACATCTTTCTCTGTCGTATGGGATATGTGTGGCTGGTAAATCAATCCATATACCAATCGCCGATCTCAAAACACCTGCCGGAACTTTTGTTAATATGTTGAACGTTGCCAACACTTTAGGCCGTGCTTTTGCTCAGGTGCCTAGCTCAGACAATTATTCCCCTGAGATGCTTGCCGTTAAGACTCAGGTGGAATCTCAAAGTACTCCTTTCGCTCTGGATACCTTGAAGCTTACAATATTTTTCTTACGTCATTTCACCATGGTGGAGCCAGAACATACACTTTCATCTTTGCGAAATTCTGCACCAGATCCAGATGGAATCCACATGCAAATGTTGCAACATCTCTCTTCTCGCGATAAGACTTTCCTGCTCGAGGTCTATAATCGTCTCTGGGTTGACACCCGTTTTCCAGCATAGTCACAGGAGGCGGTCATCATATCCATTTTGAAACTCGGAAAGGGCCGTCATCTTCCTTTCAGCTATCATCATGTTTCCCTCACCAGTGGCTTTTACAAGTTGATGGAACGCATAATAAACAGACGGTTGCTTTCTAACGCCTAGTGAGGTTTCCGGAGATGTAGTTCAGCGGCTGACCATCTCGTATCGTTAACGACGCACATTATGAACGGCTTCCTGAGGAACTGTCAACATTTGGTATATTTTTGGATCTTGAGAAGGCGTGATGGCGGGGAGGATTATTACTTTCCCTCCACAACTGGAATGTACGTGGACACCTAACGCTCCTTATTCAGGAGAGACTGCGTTTTCCTATTGAAGGTCGGCTCCGTTTTTTTCAATCCTTTTGTTCAAGAAAACGGGTTGCCGCAGGGATCGGTATTATGCGTGACGCTGTTTCCTCTAGCGATTAACTCCATATCGCAATGTGTTTCACCAGTGGTCTCATTCTGCTTATTTGTAGACAACTTTGCCACCTTTTGTACTTTTCAGCGTACGCAATTTTTGGATCGCTGTCTGCAGCAGTGCTTAGACAACTTATGTGATTGGAGTTGCAAAAACCGCTTTCGTTTCTCCTTTGAGAAGTCCGTCTATGTGAACTTCTGGCGCTGCAGAAGGCGATTGTCGCCTTCGGTCCAGATTTACTTCCCTTTGCAGATGAGGCGAGATTCCTTGGTTTGATCTTCGATCGGACACTTTGCAGGTCACCACATATAGCACAGCTAAAAGCGCGATTTAAGGGTTCTCTCAATATTTTACGGATACTAAGTGACACATCTTGGGGAGCGAATCGGACAGTATTGCTGCGTCTTTATCGTGCATTGATGCGATCCAAGTTAAGACTTTGGATGCATTGTTTATTCTTCAGCACGCCCATCTGCGTTAGAAGATTAGACGCTGTCCAAAATCAGAGCATCCGTGTGGCTGCTGGAGTTTTTCCGATCAGCCTAGTTTTGAGTCTCTACGCCGAATCTGCAAAACCTCTGCTATGTCAGCGGGATGTCCTGCTAGCAAATTATGGCTGTAGCCATCCAACGTTTGCCCCTTTCTTCTGTACCGAGTTGGACGAACACTTTCGCCATCGTTTTTCATAGTCCAAGACTTGCAGGTTTTCGTTTCCGCTAGTTTCTCTAGCAATACAATATTGAACTGTCTCGCACTGGGGAGAGAGTGTACCCACCTTGGTTACATGCTACATCCCACGTTGATCTCGTATTATTTATTAAGAACCTTTATCAAAATACAATGACCACATTTGCATATTCACCGATGGAAGAAATGCACCAACGGGTTGGATGTGGATTTGTTACTGGGACCCAACGCTATACCTTCGGTTTGCACATCCACCTACTCTGCAGCGCTCTATGCATTACTGCGTGTCATTCTCAATGTTTGCCGTCGTAATATGGGTGATTGCTATATACTGAGTGATTCCCTCAGTGCCCTTCAGAGCATTCGTCAGCTGTACAGCTACCATCCTTTCGTACAAAGTTTTCAGGATACGCTCTGCTTATTGCACATATCCGGCGTGAATGTGGACTGCGTTTGGCTACCTGGTCATGTTGGCTTGCCGGGGAACGAACTAGCGGATATGGCGGCAAAGACGGCGGCCGCGAAACCCAGTACTGCTATACAATGCGTAAGATCTGCAGACTTTAGGCATCTTCTGCAGAGAGCTGGCATGCAGAGTGGTCCGCTGTTCGTAGCATCCACCTAAGAGAAGTGAAGGAATTGTCTGTTAACTGGGTAACTTCCTCTCGTTTATCCCGTCGAGGGGAGGTGATATTGACTCTCTTACGTGTGGGCCACTGAAGTTTTACACACAACTATCTGTTGAAGAAGGACCCTGCTCCTATATGTCCGCTGTGCAGGCCGGAATTGACAGTTCGTCATTTATTGGTAGAATGTGCTCATTTAGCACACGTACGAGCCACTCTTCAACTGTCGGACAGTCTTAAAGAGCTCTTGGCGTATGATACCGGTGCCACGAGTAGGAGTTATATATTTTTATCCACCCTACCTTTCAGTATCAAGGTCTACTTTTATTTTACTTATTCTGACACCATCGTGCTGTGGTAGCTGCGGCTTTTAAGCTCTTAACACATGTGTATTTTATAAATGGGGTTTTGGTTTTAGTTACATCCTTTTAGTTCCGTTGTTTTTAATATTTTTAGTCCCCCCTATGATTTCCGTCATAGATAGTTTTAATTCTGTTCTACTTTATTTAATTTTAACTCTCGTGTTATATATCGATCATTGTATTTTATTGATCTTATTAAAAACAGGGTGCTGATAACCCCGCAGTTGAGTACTCTTAAACACACTTATCACCATCACCATTGTCATCATCAACAGCTTCCTTTCCATTTACACAACCTTAGGACAGTCACAATTTGCTACTGATATGGTTCCAATTTTTGTTACACTTTTTGGCAGCTTGAGTTTAGGTCTTAAGCTAAAAATTAATAAATAATTTCGGGAGAAACTTTAAAAATGTTATGTTCACAGAATCGTGCCTCATTATGTAGTTTTTATCATACACGATGCTTTACTGCAGAAAAATGTTTATTTTATTTGTGTTTTCTTCCTTTTGAAACAGTGGGTGACTTTGCTATAACGTAACTGTCACATAGACCATGTTTGAAATACCTTAAACAATGGATGGAATGAATAAATCAATTAACCAGTTAATTTTGAATGGCTAGCAAGGAAGTTGCAGTGATATCGATTGTAGGTAGAAAAAGGCTGCTACCATATGCTTAGTTTACTTTTCCTTTTAAATACCGATTCTCTATTTTCCTTAATCTGCCGCCTTTTTCAAGACCAGTATCTTAGATTTTTTAATGTTTATTTTTATTCCCCATTTTGCGCAGAATTTCCAAAATTGCATTAATTGCCTTGTCCACTGATGAACGCTCCCACCATTGCGTCATTTGAGTAAAGTAATCCCGGTATTTCTTACTCATCAACACCGCATGAGGGATAGTTCTTGCTCTCACTCTGTCAACTGTATTGTCTATGAATAAGTTAAACTGTATAGTGCTTAATTTACAAACTTGTCTCAACCCTATCTTCTGTTCCACCGTCTCAGTTATTCCCTGTTTTCTATATCTTACCCTACATCTTACTCTTTCGCATCTTATCTATTCCGTAAATAAATTCATCACCCACGCCCTTTTTATGCAATTCATACTTTAGTGTTTCTCTGTTTATTGAATTTAAAGCTTTTTCATAATTTGTGATAAAAACATATTTTTATTGAAGTCTTTACTAATTATTGTAAGAATCATAGATATACTTTTCGCCGACCTTTCCTGAGCCCCGCTTACCGGAAAGATTCAACACGTTTACTAGTTGTCACTACAGACACGAAGTCTTTGGAAAATGAATCACCAACTTCAGGTTTAAGCAGAGGCTGCTCAAAGAAACACTTTAAGAAATTGAAGACCTTATTGGTTACACGACATTCTTGAATTTTCTTCCGTGAGTTGTGAGCTAAGTAAAACGGCATCGTTTAATAAATGGAAAGCAAATCTTTGCAAAAATGTTGCAGTGTGCAAAATGAAAGGTCTTTTAGGCGACACAAAATACACATTTAAGTTATTTTTATTAAACGCACTTATGAAAAGCATAAACAACTTAGCGTACGCCTCAGACTACTTATTCGGAAGGAAAAAATAGCAATGGTTAGCAACAATTGTATATAATTGTATTCAAGCTGCAGAATGTTGAATCACTCTGAGAAACAGAAACATACAGGTTCAGAGAGCGAGTATAATTTGTGTAACAAATACAATACCGAATTCAGGATCACCAACTTCGTTTCGGTACTCTTTGGGACAAATTTGTTAGCGGCCATCATTTGATGTAAACATGGAAGGATATTAGTAGATAAAGTCCTATGTCTATTAATATAACGTTTTTATTGCTTAAATAAGTACTAAATCATTTAATGTTATTCTTTTCCTGGAAGAAGCTTTAGTTCTAGGTAAGTCACTTTAAAAGAGTCTATTTTCCAGAGTTTGGAAATATAGATTTTAGAGCTGTTTCGAGCTATACACACGCCAGGGAAAATATATAATTATCCAATGGCAGCTTGTGGGTGTAAAATCAGATGCGTCAGTATAGATAAAGCAATATGAAATATAAATATCGGTTTTTGGGGATATATAAATATGCTACATTATGTTTCATTGGGACCACAGCTCCTTGAAGTCACAACTGTACAAATATCAATCTTACGTGTTACTGAATGCAAACTTGTATTGCCGGAAATCCATTCACTTTCTTGATATGGCGTCCAGGATTTGTTTCCTAAACCAGAATCCCTCCTTGTTTTATACGCATAGGTAAAGTAGTATTTTTCTAAATAGGTACTGCTGCACAGCAACTTCTCTTTCGTCTTCAGTTCTCCATAAAAAATGGTGTCACCAAAAATTACAGACAGTGTCATTAATTGGATTCATTTTACTCGCATTCAACACATGCACAGGTTTCACAAGACGCACTATACACCAATAACAGGTCTTGGTAATGCGGTGAAGAGGGCGTTTTTGCGGCAGGGTTTTAACATCTGCATCACAGCAGGTTACTGGATATTTCCTTTCACTATTGATGTAAGCGCGTCGGACGAGACAGGCTTTGATGCGTTAGAAACAGCTGGTTGTCTTACTCTTAACAATATGATCTTGTAGCAAAAGACGGTTACTGCAATTTGTACTGTTTTAATTTAGTTTATGAATATTGGCGTTATAGTTAGAACCGTGAGCTGAAGTAATTTAAAGTGAAACAAAGCTTATTATCTACTGTGGAGCCTCTACAGGCCACGATGTTGCCCTCATTGAATCAAAAACTTAAGCTTATAGTTAAAAAAAGAAAAAAAAAAGCTAACCTGCTGTCAAACAGAAACCCAAGCTTATTTGTTAAAATATCTCACTATAAACTAATATTCCCAGAATCAGAAACCTAAGTTCATACAAAAACAGATCTATACTAAATCTATCCGCGCCCTGTTCTATGGCCCAGCCCTATTCTAAAGAGCGAACAGAGGCCTGAGAAATTTGTAAGTCTTTGCAGTACCACATAATGGAGAATAAAAGTGTATATGTAGTTCATTGATAGGCTTGTGAGCAACATTAGTGCTGCTACGGTTCTCCGTTATTAATAAATGGTGTAGCTGTGGATAAACTGGATCATACATTTTTCATATTTAGTCCGAACACAAAGAAATTAACAATTATTTAAGGTATCTCGTAACTTAATCTCTAGTGACTGTTATTCTATTAACCTTTAAAATTTAGAAAATTTAACGTTTGAATAAACATTTTATTTAATATATTTTGGATAATGGATCAAATTTGGGGCAGGCTAATAAGTGTCATTGAAACAGACTTCTCTTTCGAATTTCAGTGAAAGCTATATCTTTACATGCACTCTTGACATAGGAAGGAAATTGCTTTAATTTTGAGCACTATGTAAACCAGTTTATATAATGAGTTACAAAAGAGGGAATTTGAAATGGTCTTCATTTAAAAGCACTTTAAAACAATCTTAGTTGACGCTGAGGGTTACATTATTAATTTATAATGGATGCATTTGTCATGCATTTATGAAAATTTGACTTGACATGACTGGCTATATTAAAATGTTTCATTAAAATAATTCCTTCACTTGATACATTTTTATATCTGCTCAATCAAATTTTTAAAAGCTCCTAGAAAGGGCATGTTTGGTTTTCAGGAAGTAATTTTTGATAATTAATAATAATTTTAATTAAGAAAAATAGAGAATTTTAATAATGTTTATACAAATTAATGGATCATATAGCATAGATTATATTGAGTAGAAAAATTAATATTTTTATAACATTATTTCTGGAGTGCTTTAATTAGAGTTATGGATTCATGTACGTAATAAAAAAGTTAACTAACTACTAGAGCTAAATTTACGAAAGCCAAAGAACTTGAATATATTTCGTAGCCAAGAAACGGTATTGCAAGTTTTCTGGTTTTCACGTGCTATTTATTCTAAAATAAAATATTAAATGCTGTATACAATTAAAGGATTTCTAAATACTATGACAAAGGCATGTTAAGTTGTGCTCCAACAATTTGGTTTCAATGCTTTAAATGTGCTGTCAATATCTTATAGAGGGATGGATCACATTTGCAATGCTCAGTACTACGCCCGGTTTCAAACTGATTCTATTAAGCTTCACTTACATACGGCATCTGTAAAAAACATTCAATAGTTGGAAATTTTTATAATATTTATTATGTATATAGAACATTAATTGCTTACTTACAACTTCTACGATTCGGTACCAGTTTGTCCCTTAAGATTATTTGTATGTCGTCACAGGAAAATTGAACTAGCGCACCATAGCCAGTCTGTATCGTTAGACACGGCAATACGAATGTAATATCTCGTTTTCATGGAAACCACTTGTTTGGGGAGGGATGCATTCGGCGGGAGCTATATTTTCTTGTTTCAGTTCCCAGGTACATAGGCAAGAGAACGTCTCATCATTTCTTTCTCTCTTCACCCGTAACAACATAGCAATCTCAAATTAGAAACAACCTAAAGTATTGGGTTTAATTAAAATTTACAATTCGCTATCAGAGTTTTCAGGGACCTTTCAATTGGTGAGCCGCGCCTGCAGTAGTCGTTCCTGACACCGGAATACAAAGCATAGAAACAAGGGATCCTTGTGAAATGTATTGCAATTACAAATAAATCTACTAATAATGGTATAGTATGTATATACAATGCATATAGTAGGAAGACAAGATATTGTATTCCACCCAAAATTTGATACCGATATTTCACTGGAAATACATGTTTTGAAGATCCGTGAATTTAAAAAAAATGTTGGAAAATGGTCCTTGTGTGTGAGTGTCGGGACAGAATAACTCAAAAATGAAAAGCCGATTGAATGCTAAACTTATTATTTAAGTTTTGAGCTTCCAATGATGCAATATGAAGATTTTTCACAAAAATTCCCCCAGCTCAAACTACCCCTTGCATGGAACATTTTTCGAAATATATGACTTTCTAAAAGGTTTCTTTAACGATATTGTTAAAACTCCGTATATTAAAGATGCTTACATCGCAAATAAAATGTGTATTCTGAATTTTTTTAGGAGTAGCTCCTGAAGTTCTCATGCTGAATGACTTTTGTATAACTGGCAAATCGTAAGAGATAGACGAATATTTCTTATGAAAACATTTTAGATCTCGTTAAAACACACAATCTGTGTCATGGCTTTAGACCGAACTATTTTTAGAGGTATTCCCGTCAATTAGGTTCATTTTTAAAATACTTAAAATCCTTCTCAAACGGGTAGTCCACATCCGTTACACATGTTTTTTGATTTTATTCCGAGCCATGGAAAGAAAATAGAATTTCAATGACAATTGGATTGCGAGAACTTTTAAAAGTTTTTACTATGATTTTAGCCTATTTTATTTCCTTATTTCCCTTCCACTTGTAAAGAACTAAGCATAAGGCAATTTCTGGTAATATTTATATTGTTTGGCATTATGCAGATAAAAGAATAGTCTTTTGTAAGAATACTTTTTTGCAGAGAAGATGGAAAAGTTGTGTGAATGAAGCACATAACATTTTTGCACCTAATTGTTATAACGTTAATTAAATTGTGTAACACAAACGTTGACAATTTGGCGCACTGAAATCAACGTGTTGACGTATGGATGTGGCGACCCCATCGCCCAGTGGGAAACCACTGCAGTCAGTCACCCCGAGTAATGGCGGGAAAAACAGGACGCTTGGGTAAGGAAGGAAATGTCCTTATTCCGCCTCAAGACCAGAGGAGTTCTAAGTACTGGCGGAATATCCAGAACAATTGACGCATCAGGAAATGGCTAGCCTCCACTTTAACAAAAGGAGATCCTCGTCTGGAGGCAGGAGACAGCTCTTCCACCAGGCTAGATGGTCGTAGGGCACACTGATGACATTTAACATATTCAGAGGAAATATAAAGATTCAGCCGGACAGATCATGACAAGACCTAGCAAGAAAAGGCTACGAATAGGCACGTGGAACATTTGGTAGCTGACAGGGAAAGAAAGGGAGATCATTGAGGAAACAAAAAATTACAACATTAAGTTTTTAGGCATAAATGAAACTAAAGAGAAAGGGTCAGGAGAGACAATTTTAGATAACAATTATGTGCTTAGCTATTCAGTGAGGGACAGAAAACCAAGGGCCAAAGAGGGATGGAGAATTATCGTATCATAGGAAATAAATAGGACAGTAATTAAATGGACCTCGATTAACTCTAGAATAATAAGCCTTGACATAAAAGTACAGGAGAGTATAACATTGATACAAGCATACGCCCCTACAGAGGACGCCAGTGTTGTGTAATTAAATAATAAACCTCATATTTCTGTAGAAAAAATAAACAATTCATATGACAGTTCTACTTTTGATACTTAAATGCATATTTTGAAAAATAAAAAAAAATCATCATTTTCATCGTGTGGAGTGTTTTGAATTTGGCGCCAGATTTTTAATTTAAAAATTAATAACTCAAAAACTACTTATGATACATAAACCAACTTTTAGAGCATGTAATTACTGTCCAACATAAATGCATGTTCAAAATTTCAGGCTGACTAGTTGAAAACTGTTGCATTTAGGAATTTCACAGATGCCTTACCTTTAAGTTACTCGACATTCGTCTTCTAAGGATAAAGGAAAACCTCGAAAAAACCTTATCCGGGTAACTCACCCAAAGCGAGATTCGAAATTACGACCTTTTCAATGTGAGGCAGACACGCTATCACCACACCACCCAGGCGGAGAAAACCTGTAATTGTAATGGGCGACTGGAATGCCCATATAGGAAACGATAGAAGGGGACATAGGAGTGTGGGTAAATATGGAGCAGAGAGCACATTCAACAGCAATAGGAAAACGATACTTGAATATTGTATATATAACAATCTTTTAACTGACAATAGCTTCTTGCCACATAGAATGATATATCAAATAACCTTTGAATCCAGTAAAAGAGGTGTAAGAAGTACTACATTATGTTACATACACAAAACGAAACAACTATGCTGTAACAAATGCAAGAGTTTTACAAAGTGCAGAACTCAGTACTGAACATCGATTGCAAATCTGGGAAACAAGGTTTAAATCTCCCAGGAAACGAAGCGAAATAAAGTTTAATAAAGTTAATATCAGAGAACTTGACACAGTAGAAAAGAAGGAAGAATACACAAAGAATGAGACGGAAAGGCCCTGTGAGGCAGAGAGAGGAAAGGAAGAAGGAAGCATTTGGTATATAGAACACACATGAAGAATACTGAAAGAAACCATTAACAAAACAGCACAAGAAGTATGTTTATTGCTTAATATTAGTAATAAAACCGAAAAATACCAAATAGTGGAATGATGCTGTGAAAGATAAAATAAAAGGTAACAAGAACACATGGAAGAAATAAATAAGAACTAGCGAAGATCGATTAAAATACGTACAAAAAATGAATGCATCCAAAATAGAAGTAAAATGAGCAAAACCTAAAATGTGGGACAATTTTGGAAATTAAATTGAAGATAACTATCGATGAAATCCAAAAAAACTTTTGATAGTTGATCAAAAACTTCAAACCAGGGTATAGAAACGAATATGAAATATACTGGATGATGATAATAATAAAAATAATAAGAAGAAAAATAAAAATAAACAATAATAATAATAATAATAATAATAGGAGAAACAAAAGAAGTATTACAAGTCTGGAAAGAGTACAATGGAAATATATGTTTGGAAAAATACATTTCTGTAGTTAAAACACACCTTAATAATAATAATAATAATAATAATAATAATAATAATAATAGAGAAGAGGAGGGAAATGAAGAAGAGGAGGCAAAATATCATCAGCAGAAATAGACCACGTCATTCAAATCCTGGGAAATGTGAAATCTACAGGAGATGATGGTATAACACCAGAATTGATTAAATATGGAGGAGTAAAAGTAAGTTAAACGATGGTTGACCGAATTATTTAAACAGATAGGGAGACAAGAGGAAACGCCAAAAGATTGCGAGAGAAACATTATAATACCTATACACAAAATCGAATCTCCAGTTAAATGTGATAACTACAGAGCTATATGCCCATCATGAATAGTAATGAAACTGTATTCAAGAATACAGGAAAACAGATTGAAGAAGGAAGTTGAAGAACATATGAAGGAAGAATAAAGTGCTTTCAGGCCACAACGACAGATACAGGACCATATATTCTTATTGAGGATAGTAACAGATAAAATTATGATTAGAGAGAGAGAACTATATCTGGCTTTTATAGACCTGGAATCAGCCTTTGCCAGAGTATCTAGAGAACTACTGTAGAAATCCCTAAAGGTTTAGAGAACTTCAGAAACATTCTAAAGAAGATAAAATGTCTATATGATAAAGTGGCAGTGGTAGTAAGAATAGGAGGTG
Organism: Hymenopus coronatus; assembly: GCA_030762935.1. NCBI lineage: Eukaryota > Metazoa > Arthropoda > Insecta > Mantodea > Hymenopodidae > Hymenopus > Hymenopus coronatus. The sequence goes on from CM060900.1 coordinate 344,330,971, forward strand.
CCAAATCAAATCGGAAGAACTTGAGTAAAACAAGGGGACAGCTTGAGTCCATTACTGTTCATTATATACATAGACCAAATAATTAAACAATGTAAAAGAAGATCCAGACGAGTGAAAATAGGAAATCGGAAGATGAGATCATTATTGACGCAGACTATAGTGCAAGCAGATGGCATTGTCTAAATGGCCCATAGTAAAGAAGAATTACAGAATTCAGTAATAGAGTGGGCCAATACATGCAAAGATAGAGGCATGGAGTTAAATGTAAATAAAAGCAAAGAAATGCATGTAACACAAGGGGGACAGAGTAGAATCAATATTGAATGGAACAAAGAAACCATGTAACAATTGAGAACTTTGAATATCTAGGGACACTCATCAATTCAAAAGGCAAAATAGATATGCATATAAATCATAAAATAAATAAGGGAAATCAAATTCATTACCAAATCCATTAAACAGTAATAGGAAAAAAGAAAATTTACAATGATATATAAATGAGAATATATAACACAGTTACCTCGCAACACTTCTTTATGGCTCAAAACGCTGGACAGTAGTGTCGAAACATGAAAGTATAATTAAAGGTACAAAAATGAAGTGTTTACGGAAATGTATAGGAAAAACCAGAAGGGACAAAATGGGAAACTGTCAAATAAGGAATACCCTTAATTAAGAACCAGTAATAAAAAGGATAAAGGCAAATGTTTTAGGATGGTTTCGCCACATAAATAGAGTGGATGAGAGTAGGAAACGAAACAGGTATGGGAGGCCAGAGGGAAGGAAGAAGAGGTAGAGGGCAACCAAGAATAGAATGAAGTGATTTTGTAGAGAAAATAGTGAATAAGTAAGGAAAGACTTTGAGGGAAGTTAAACAACTAACTAGGAATGGGGCAACATATAGGAAACCCGACGTTCGAAAGGGCATAAGGGAGAGGAAAAGAAGAAGAAATCAATGTGTTTAGGGCCTTAAAAAGAAATATAGTATTCAAATAGGCATTTCGTGACACTGCTATACTGAATTGATGCCTATATTGCTAGGAAATATATTCTGCGATATGGTTTCATGGCATTTGAACTGGCTTATGTTCTCGCTGTAATCCACAGCTGACGTTCTAATCTTGAATAATAGTTATGGGAAAAATACTCATCTGCGATTTTCCTTCCTGCTGAACGCACTCCTTAAATAATGCCAAAAACTGAATCAAAATATGTTGATACTTTCTCAAATGAATTGGAAGCTTATACTATTTGCTTTCAGCAGCACTAGCCGCTGGTAATTCTTACGTGTCGCATTGTTTCTTAAAACGTTTCTACGATCAATTATAGTGAATGAATACAAGTTGTACACTCAAAGTAACGTTTTTATAAAGCACTACCCTTCGATTCTCAAAGTTATATATCCTGATCCTAGAAAACATTCTTGCGCATTTTTGCTCAAAACGTTTCTACAATCAATCATAGTGAATCAATACAAGTTTCGCATTAAAAGTAATGTTTTTATAAAGCACTATGTTGCGGTTCTTAAAGTTATAAATCCTGACCCAAGAAAACATGCTCCCTACTTTGGAGACCGCGCCGTGGAGAGTGGTTAGACCACTCGCATGTCGCCAAGGCGACCCGTGCTCGATCCAAGGCGACCGCATTTGGGATTTGTGGTGCACAAAGCGTCTCGGTGAGTGTTTCTCCGGGTTCTCCGGTTTCCTCCGCCATCGCATTCCACTGGTGCTCCTTTTTCATTCCATGTATCATCAGTGTCATCGCCTGCGGTGACAAAGTAGTAAAACCTTAAACACTATAAAAATTGCTTTTTCGGCTTCATTGATATGCTGTATCTCTATTGGACTAAAGAAGCACTGTAACTCATCAAAGGGTCTTTTGATGTCAGCATTTTGGCACAAAATTCTGTCGGCTATTGACCAGGAGAATGCTATGAATCAGAGTGAGACGGTTTCTTTCGATATTGATACCCAACATATAAAGCATTTATTTGATGGACATACAGCTTCCGAGATTCATAGAAAATTGTATTGAAGACATCAAAATTAGTGATAAGCAGTTCAGTACTATGATAGAAAAAGTAACATACAAAATGCGGATGAAAACACCCTTGAAGAAGAGCTTTACCTGGAAGAAAGTAATTAATAAGGTACAGTCTTCTTTGTAGTTTTACGTATTTTGGATTTTGCATATCAGGTTTGAAGGCGTCATTCGGCGTTTTAGAACTGGATTATGAACTGTTTTCACCCATTTTGACTTTCATTGAATTATATAGTGAAAATTCGAAATTAAAATCAACTCTCTGGTTTTCAAATATACCAAACACATCACATTCTTTGGTATGAGTTTTTAAGACGGTACAAATGGGAAAAGTAGGAAATAGTGGCTCGTACTCAGCTCCATTACGTGTGTCGGCTCTTTGTGATAGTTGCCGAGCAGCTTTCTGACCTTCTTATCTCCTGTTCCCAGTGTCTCAAAGGACTCTGACCAAAATGATGAAGGCTTGCGCGAAGAAACACTGCATATGAAAAGAGTCCATGGCGTGTTTCAGTAAAGGACACACTTATGCTTCTCAACTTCATCTATAAGAAAGAATAAGTTAAAGCGTCTTTTTTTAATTTGTTCACTGCAAACAAAATTCTTTTTCTTTTTTTTTTTTTACATCCTGCAAAATTCCAGTATTTATTTCTAAAATATTATTTAATAAGCTATCCAACTTTCATAAACTATAGCAGAGAAGCACAGTGATTTTCGCAATTTAGACACTGAAAATGAATGGGACCGAAAAGGTCAACTTTTCATGCTTTCAAGCCTTCAGTAGCTCGACTACAGCTGTTACACTAACTTCAGTTACTTTACAGTTTTCTTTACTAGTTTTCAGCAACGAATTCTCATTTGTCCAATAATTATTTATTTTGAACAGCTTTCTGGTTGTATCAGCTTATGTAACATAATTTAAAGCAGGAAATCAAAAGGACCTAGGCTTAAGTGATTTTTGTTTTAAAACTTCTTGCACTTGTAAAGTGATCGTAAAAGAGGTATACTTAGGTTAAATAGCCCTTACAAACTGATTAATGCATAAAATATTAGAGATACAATTCCTTTTTGTATATGCTGTAATAATGACAAGTTTACATTTCAGTTTTGTGTGATAATAAACATTAATACAATCTAAGTTGCCGTTCACAGATACTATGGTCCACAGTGAATATTGACGCAGCTATAGAGAAGTATTTATATATTTGGATGTTATTATGTGCTATGTACAATATTCTCTTTACTGAAGCACATTTCACACATGTCATTGGCATTCGCTCAGATCATTAGGGTGAAAAAAAAATAGGAAGCCAATTCTTCTTTCATTCCTTGAAAGGGTATGACACATTGCGAAAATAAGAAGCCCGCTTCTGATTCTGCGCAACGAGGCCCAATTTCCTGTGGAGGTCTTACTGGCGGCTCTCTAAAAACAGCGGTATAACTTATTTATGGTACAAAAGGATGTTTTATAAAAGAAAGGTTTGGAACCATAAAGATTTAAATGTAACAACATAGATAAGTTTTCGAAAACTGAGGTGTAACTAATGTGATTAAATGCTCATACATTTTAACGAAGGTTCTACGTGAGTGGGATGTCGAATATCCCTCCAGGGTACTTCACCGTTAAGTAGCTGTAGTGGAATGCGAAGGTAGAAACCGTTCTCCTGTGCCTTGCGGGGGTTTGTGGCAACGCAGGGTGAAAGGCGATTAATTGAATGCTGAGATGTAAGCAAGTGCGGTATTGAGGTTAAAGCTAACTTTGTTCCCTTATCAGAATAACATTACCGAGTAAGGTGTAACACACTTCCAGAGTAAAAATCCTTAGTGATACTTACTGTAACTCTGCTGTTTAAGATATTTCGATTTTTTTTCGTTTTCCAGCTAAATAAATTAGTGCTGTATTCTTTTCAGCTTATACGGGAATTAGTCCAATAGAACTGTTAAACCAAGATTCCTATTCTGCGTGAGAAACATTGAATGAGAAGTCATTGTTTCTTCTCCAAACTGGCTGTGTGAAGAACAGGAGTTGGAAAGGTAGAAAATTTTAAAGCCGTGGCCCAGGTTTAAACTATGGACCTCATGTCTCCGTCCAGTTTCTACAAAAACTGAGCCACCATATAAACAAACCGATGCAGCATCATATTCCCCAACTAGCTCGTGGTTTTGCCCGTAAACCACAAGGAGATCTCAAATTATTTTGAGATTACCTGCCCCAATGGCGACTTTACAATGTCGCAAGTCTTCAAGTCATGGACTTCATATTTTACAACTAATCCTCATCAATCATTGTGAAATATTTTTTTTCTACACTAGCCGTGTTGAAGAAACAAGAGTTAGAAAGGTAAATTCAGGCATGATAATTCAATATCACAGCCAGGATTTAACCACGGATCTGCTGGTCTCCCTCCAGTTACTCTAACCACTTACTCACAATGGAAACAAATTTCTCCAATGTGTGGAAGAAACAACTATTTCACAATGATTGACCTAATGGTCAAACTATGAAGTCCGGGACTTAAAGTACTTACGACATTGTAAGTCGTCATTGGGGTATGCCATTTGAAAATAATGTGAGATCTCCTTGTGTGCTTTATCCAAGTCATTTGGGGAATTTAATGCTCTATGGGCATGTTAGCAGGTAGCTCAGTGGTTAGAACAACTTAACGGAGAGTAGGAGATCCGTTGCTCAAATCCCGGCTATGACAATGAATTTTTCATTCTGACTCTACCTTTCCAAAATATTGAATGAGTTCTACATACCTCCTCATACATTTCAGTACGTTTTACAATAAGAAATCTCGCTGGAAGATCTCAGTGCACAAGGTTCTTCATAACATCATTTCAGTTTATGAAATAGATAAAGAGTTTAAAGAAATTTAACAATTTCATTGAGTGCCTGAATATTAGACAGTTTTAAACACACATTTTCTTTAAAATATTTAAAAGCTTATAGTTCATATTTTGATTCACATTGTGCAACCAAAATGCAGATTTCATTCATAAGGACACAGAAATTTTCTTCACTTTACAATATCATATTGAACCTTAACACGTGCAATGTTGGGTGAATTCTGATGCGGTTCTGAGGATGAATTTATGCAAATAATTTAACAGTTAGGTCAGGCATTTGATTCTGCCGTTCGAATCTATGTGATGTAAGAGTAGCACAACAGGGCTCTGTTTATTAGTTTAGGTGAAGGGTGACAGGGAAAGGAAGGAAGGAGTATATTACCCGGATCGTGCCTTACAAACATGTATGGATCGCGGTAATAAATTATTGAGACGTGTAAAACTTCAAAGAAACACGAAGATATACAAATTTAACGTTAGGACGTACACAAGTGTTCTGCAAAACAGACTTATGCAAATCGGCTTGGACAAAATTCGTTACGTTATTACACAAAATAAGTACCGGGTAAGTAATTCAAATATGGTTCTCCGCAATTCTACACAGCGATAAGAACTCCTCTCAAGTTTAAATATAAAGAGGGGAGCAAATATAATAAAATTAAACCAGTCAGAAGGAAGAGCTAAAATTTAATATATTGTGGGACACTCGTTTCTGTTATTGCTCTCAATCTCCGGGGCTTGGAAACCAACAGGTTCCTGAAATTTCTTAATATTCTCTGCTGGTAGTTCTACGTTTCTTTTAATGGTGCAGCTCTTCAATAGTGGATCTGGAACAAGAATAAAGCCTCTTCTATATTTTACTGAAACGTGTTCCATGGGATTAAAATCTAGTGACTTCGGAGGTCAAAATATCTCTGCTCAAAAATATCTGTTTACATCCAAAAACTGGTTTTTAAATGCATAAACATATGGCTGAACAGTTGTCTTTCTGAATTAAATAATTCCTGTTCTGGATCAGGCAAAGGGAGGAAATGCTGTTTCCAGCAAACCTTCTCAATCTTCGAACAGTAACGTTCATTCGATCACTTCTTGCACTAGTGGCCAAATCATTACTATACCAAACCGTCTCCACGCGTGAATATGCTTACACGTATAAAAATTATCTAATATGCAGAAGTTTCTGCGGAATTTGCATTTTCCAGGGTTTTGTATGGCATGATCGATACTGTCAGATGTTGAATGAAAATTCAAATATTGAATACCAGTAGTTTTATGGGGATGAACATCAAAGTACAAAATCGTATCGCGAAGTAATTCCAAGGGCGAAGTCAATTTCCTATTAGCCTCCCAAAAAGTCTTATAGTAAACGCAATATTTTAAGAGCTCGGCGCAGACGCTTTGGGAATTAACATTATAACACCTTAATTAAAGCCCATCGTTCAACTCGGCGTGTGCAGTATATTCTCGATAGGACGGGTAAGTGGCAGTGTGCTTTTACCTCTGCGCTTTCTCGTCGCTGTATGATACAAATTAAATGGCGTTTCATTTATTGACCCTATTTAACTGTTGTGTTTCTCAGCGTGTCATTCTATTTTGGGCGTGAAACGCCACTTAATTTTACTCAGAGGCCTCTTTATCAAATTCAGGTTGTTTTATGTTCCACAGTCTACTACACGGGATTACCGGGTCTTACCTTCCAAATGTAGACATTCTAAGGATTCATACGCCCGAAAAAAAATCCATCACCTTTCGCCAGGTTTGAACAAGCGACCTCGGTAACCACAGGCTAGTGCTATAGGACACCTGGAAGTCTGTTTTCCGACAGCTGGATCATGACAGTGGTGTACATAAACACCATCCATAAGCTGGACTTCAAAGTGGAGAAAAGCTATTAGCAAACGTCCATGGTGTTTCACTAAGAGCTTCTGTAAGATCTCCTGATAGAAATCGACAACATACTTGTATTCGTTGTGTTTAGAATAGCAAACAGTTTTAAAATATGGCCAAATGACGAGTTCATAAACCCTGATCTATTCTGGTAATTCAATCGCCGTGGTAGAAGATGATCGTCTATGAGTTACCTTCCAACGTGCAACAAAATTGGCCCATATTGCAACGTCAAAAAGCTTGGATGCTATGAGTTTCCTCTAACTCTATTTCATGTGTGAAGCTTTCGTAACAAATTGCTGTCTTAATCAATAGTGCTTCGTGATCACTAATGGTAAGAGAGCACCATATGGTGCTTCCGCTTTTAATATCTTGTTATGATTTTGGCGATTGACGTAAAATATTTTGATTCAGAACTCAGAGATACCTCTATGAAAGATAAAATGAAATGTAAGGCCATGAACAAGCTTCCAATCATCTAGAAGCTGCAATTCAGATCAGAAGCGTTGTAATTTGGGAAATGGAGTATATGTTCCTCACTGGTGTATTGCGTGCATCGTGTTAAAATTCCCACTTAATATTAAGGTAGTTTACCTAAGCTAAAATGAAAAGGTAACCCCGGAGCTGTCATGCGTTCACTATGTGATTTCAGATTGTAGATAGACTTTAACAAACCAAGTTCCAATAGTAAGCATCGTGGATATTAATCTACCACTGGGATGCTCTCGAGTAAATCTAATTGGTAGATCGCTTCGGTAGGTAATTGCAGTCTCTCTGTCAATATTACTTAGATAAACGACCGACATATAATTTGGTCCGAGTAAACGGAAAAACTCAATATTAACAACTTGTACGAATTGTACATCCACGTCATTGTGATACAGGAGCTGCATGAGAAGTCAATGTTTCGACAGGCTACCTCTGCAGTTGTTGCTTAAAATGCGTAAAAATTCACCGAAGACATAAGATGATAACACAAAACACATCATGAGGATTCATATGAAATGAATCATACTGAGTGACATAGCAGAAGATTCAGTAGAGTATACTAAGAAAACACTTTCAGAAGAAGTGTGTCTTTCCTTCCGGTGAAGGTAACCTTTGGCCTTATTATGTACGGCTATTCATTCGAATATAATCGAGTAACGACCATCACTATTTTCGACATCTGTGATGTATCAGTTTCTACCACAGTAAGTCCTCACACCAGACGCAAGTCAAAGTGGCGGGATTGCAGATACGCACATAGTCCATGCCTTCTCACCTAAGCTACCGTCTGTTGCAATGGCAATGCAACACTGTACTCTCTAGACTTGACCATTTGTTATCATCAACTTAGTGAATCTCGCTGGTGCTTTCTCTCTACTTCTTCATTATTCAGAGTGTTGTTCTGCACTTCCGTTTCTGAGATGGAGGGAGCATTCTTCGATAGTAATCTTTTGGTCCATAGTTGCCCCGTTTCGACACTATCTGGGGTCGAGTGTAGTTAACATTGTCTACGTTACCGTTGTTGATGTATGTAAGAGCAGTATCTTCACTTACAATAGCAGTAGGAACTTCCAACATATTGATTTTCAGCTGCTTTAATGCTTGTTCGGTTTCATTCACATGTCCTTTCAATGGTGTTTCAGGGCGTGTGGAAGCGACAAGTTGAGCCGTAGTAGTTTTCTGTTTAAGAAAGTCATTACGCAAATGGAACCTGTTGTGTGGTCGCAGTGGCAAGGGAGTATTAACTTTATTACAATCGTGCTTACAATAGCCGCTCTTCCTACACTAAAGTACTTGGAATGTTATCCAGATTAGTGCTGGGCATTGTGTGAACTCCAATTCTCAACGAAACTTGTATCTCCGGTTAAGTTTGTGTTTTGGCACCACGCTCTTCATTCTTCACGGGCAGTAACTGGAGCGGATTCCGATCCTAGATTCTTATGTCGTGAATTTTACCAAGTGAGCAAAAGCGCCAGTAATCGTCGAATAAGTTACTTCAGGTGGCACGTTAGATATACGCACGGTCACAATCAGGAGGTATGCGGCATCATTGTAAAGCTGCACTTCACCACCAAAGTCATATTGAAACTCTTTATAATTTTTATGCTCAAGAAATACTTTATTGTACAGCGTTACGTAAACCAGTTTCAGGTGTATTGCAAAACCTCTGCTGTTTAACTGTAGTGTATGCCTTATCTATGGTAAGATTTAATGTAACAACAATTCACTTATGTGTTTGATAAGTAGACGGCCTGGATGGGTCATCAGAAAAGAGAATTTTCTGGTTACTCACCCACTGTTAGATTTTCATTTATGTGTCTGTGTAACTTAATTGAAGACTACGCGTAGAAATAACTGAACTCAGTGGAAAGGTACTCGCTGTTTGTGACAGAGACGTGTCCACTGCAAAATCACCAATTTAAGCTACTCGCCACTGAGTTCCGCGCCTTAAGCTTAAGGCAACCTGAGTGCATAGTTGGTGCATTATCTGTTACCTTCGGTTTCATTTGATGACTGATATCGTGCACGGTAGCATCGATTTGGAAAATGAATAGTCAATCACTCCACGTGGAGTTACAACGCAGGGTCTCTGCAAAGCAGGTATGCTACCAATGGTACTTCCCTCATGCCAGTAGGGCAGCTGAAGCAGTAGCTGAATCGGATGGCTTTATTCTCAGACGTTAACTAGTTTTTTTGCACAAAGTATACACAAACACATGCATTTACTACACTGCCTGACAGCAGACTGCTGTTTTCAAAGTGTGCTCAACCATGTCTTCACCACAATACAATATGTATTCTCCATGCCACACTGAATCTTTCCTTAATATTAACCACGCAATTCTGCTTGTTTCACCTACCCATGCTTCTAGCTAAACTCATTCTCTTCCACTGAATCTCGCTCTCATTAATACACACAGTTTTTCTCTTTCAGCGTCAAACTCAAGAGACATCTTTTTTTTCCAACGTCGCCGAGCTACTAGTTGGCTGCCACTCTTCTACACCGTTTGTGATTATCAGGGAATGAAAAAGCTACTATCAGTAGTTTTGGGTATCATTATGGTATGATATGCCCAATCAGAAGAACTCGAAAGAGGAGAATACTGAACAGGCTGTATATGGAATATGAATTAACTACAAGGAATATATATAGAATGAGGGAAGGAAATCTATTAGGCCGTAAACGATGAGATGATTGTTAAATTGCCAGTCCTTCATTTGGCAGCGCCTTAAAGTAAGCATATCCTTCAAAGCAATATTAAGCTTGTGAGTGCTTCGGATAATGAAAGAACTAAATTGTAGCGTGCTAATTCAGTAACAACTGGAGTAGTTCCATTACAGTGATAAAAACATTTGTCATAGGATAAAGCAAAGCTAAACGCAAATTACTACTACTCCTTCTCCTGCTGCTGCTGCTCCTACCACCACCACCACAACCACCACTGCCATTACCACCACCACCACCACTACTACTACTACTACTACTATTACTACTACTACTACTACTACTACTACTACTACTATTACTACTATAATTACTTTAGAAATTACCACTTCCGATCACATATCTGCTGGCGCCACCTTTATTTCTGGTGACGCAATTAATATCCGTTCTTGTGTATTGGTTGCATCATCCGGTATTGGCCGCGTTGTCTTGTGGCTCAGGTTTTCGCCACACAAAATAAACATTATATAAATCTCTGAACGCAACTGAAGAAAAAAGAACTAAACCTCTTAAATTACACTTGCATTTATTGTTACAAACACATTAGGGAGCGAGATGGTTCCACGATAACGCACGATTCTCGCACTCGTGATGTCATGCGTTCGATTCTTGAGGGTGGCCAGCCTGCTCATGCTTAAGCAGGCGAGAGCTGGGGTGGCTTCTGTCTACCATGGATTCCCTTATGCTCATTTACTATCATTTCGCTTCCTCTTGCATATTTTAAGTAGGCTTACCAGCAATGCAGTGTTAGTCGATAGTAACGTAATGTCATCTATAACATCGTTGTACGTCGCCATTGGAATATGTTATCTCAAAATAGTTTTACATCACCTTGTAGTATACCAGGAAACATTCGAGTCAGTTGAGATAGTTAATACCGTGACGGCATGTTACTATGGTAACTCATTGCTAGAGCAAGCGACTAGAGACTGGGAGATCCGTGGTTCAAATTCTGGCTATAGCTTTGAAATTTTCATTCTGACTCTACCGATTCATCTAATTCTGCCATTACTTCCGCTACTGACACATAGCAGTCATCCAAACGGACGTATATTCACTCCCTGATTTTTGAAGTCAAAATGAGGAAAGACAGAAAATATTACACAGTGTCTGACAAATAACACAGATGCTTGATTGTTGGAAAGTTCGTCACACCGCTGCAAGATGGCAAATTTCTCAGACCAGCATCAGGCGGGTCGAATTCTCTCATGTTTTGCCAGAGGGAAGATTTCTGAGCAGCAACCGATGTGACCAGGTCTTCAACCTTGGAACCCAGGGATCACTGTTGATTTATCTGCCTGATAACATAGACTCCTGCAGTTCCTTCACTTCATCCGTACCTCCTGGGTTGATAGGCACAAAAGACCTCGTTTGGTCGAAGTGCAAGAGTTTCCCTCCGTCACGTGTGATTTCATTTCATTCACACATACATTGATAAAGGTATATTTCCCATAAGAAGTCACTATTGCTCATCTGGCATTTACTGTTATCTGCTAGCTCGTTTCAATTCAGCAGAGGTCTTGCCAACATGCGTAAGAAATGTTTCTTTCGGTGGTGTTTGCAGTTGTACAGAGTGATGAATTTGAAGCAGTACGCGATGTTCTCTCTTTGCGTGATGGCGGCGTTTCTGGGCTACTGTAGGTATCATAGTGAGGCACTGATAGAAATATACGAGGGCTATTTTTTTAAGGTCCCATCTGTCGCGAAATTAAAAGCCACAGTGAAAATCAGATGAAGCTTTGCGTAGATATTTTGCGCAGTGTCCCTAGTATGACCGTTAAACGCGTCACGTTGTACATGCCAGTTATAAGTGCGCAGTAAGCAAGTAAACATGCCTAGAACAATAGCGTCGCCCGCCAAATGTGAAGTGCGTACTGTAATTCGGTTTCTTCATGAGGAGGGGTGCAACGCAGTTGAAATTCACCAACGAATGAGTAATGTGTACGGTGAAACATTCCTGAGCGATGGCAAAGTGCGGAAATGGTGCAGGAACTTTGAAGCAGTGCGTACAGACGTTCATAGTGCAGACAGCCAGGGAAGGAATTGACTGTCAAGCGATGATGATCTCGTTCAGAGAGTGGATCAGGCAATTCGAAAAAATCGTCGGTTCACAATTTCTGTGTTGCATGAGCCGTTTCCCCAAATTTCATGGTCATCCCTCACATTACATTTGGCGGGTGACGCTATTATTCTAAGCATGTTTACTTGCTCACTATGCGCTCACAGCTGACATGTACAACGTGACACGATCAACGGTCGTACTAGAAACACTGTGCAATACATATGCACAAATTTCATCTGATTTTCACTGTGGTTTTAATTTCGCGACCGAACTAGAACATGTATCCATTTTACAAAGATTTTTCATAATTTTAGTACATGACCATGTTGTATTTTAATATCGTGTGCTATTTCTATATATATATAGGTTTACTACTAATGCATGCGGGTTTCGTGGGGAAAATAACCTTAATTCCAGCAATAGAAGATGGTCAGTAGTGGAGCAAAGCGGAAAGGATTTTGATAGTTCAATATTGATTTACTTTTCTCCAGTTTGCATACAAGCCGTTTCTTTGGTATTATCTCAAAAATGTTGTATATAGTGGGTGAGGTGTAGGCGTCCTTAAGTTTCAGGCTTAGAGAGGTCTGTATATGATTTTGGAACAGGAATTACTACGGTAACCCGCCAGTGACCGGAAAGGGTATGTTAGTCCATAGATGAATTAAAATTAATATCTCCAGAAGATTGACCTCCTTGGAGAAGAAACTTTAACATTTGATAAGTATGGATAGGTAGAGTCAGACTGAAAAATCCAATGCCATAGCCAGGATTTAAACCACGGATCTCTCGATCTCTAGCCGGTTGCTCTGCCATTGAGCTATCATGGCAACATGCCGGCGTAGCATTGAATTTCTCAACTGACCGCATATTTCCCGGTAAACCACAAGGTGTTCTCAAATTATTTTATTCAATACTACGCCGGCACGTTGCCATGTTAGCTCAGTGGCAGAGCAACCGGCTAGAGATCGGGAGATCTGTGGTTCAAATCCCGGCTATGGCATAATTTTTCAGTCTGACTCTACCCATCCAACTCCTGGCCTACACACGGCTTTTGTGAAAAAAAAACAATTAGTTCAATTTGATAAGTATTATTTTTTGGTTCTGGGCTAGACCATTCACTATTTCCAAGTGTTTCCTGGAGTTTTAGAAGAGAAATGTTATCATTTTGGCTAACGGCACTGGAACATTGTTGGTAAGCTTCTTGGAACGGAGATGATAATGTTTCTGTCGATGGCATCTTCCCTTGAGATTGATAAACAAATTGAGATAGTACGTTACTAATTATTTTTGTATCAGAAGGAAAATGGTTAGTCGTAGATTTAGCATTCTAACGCTTTGGACTTCTATTTAACTGCCTCTTATGTTGTGAATGTTTTGGCTAAGATTTATTACTTGATATGTCCTTGCCCTTAATTTTAACAACTCAATTTTATTGTTTGTCGCGGGTTGACATTTATACATATAATAAAGTTCATTTTTAGCTCCTATAGCTGTTTGTAGTTTTCTTTCAAACACGGATTAGGTTTCTTTAAACCTACTTTTTAGAAGGCATATAGTAATGTCCTGATTGTAACATAGCATTTGTAAATGCACTCTATTTGATTCGCACTGGAATGGAGAAACATTTTTGGGTGAGGTTAATTGATAGACCTGATTGAAAATATACGTATTGAATTCATTCTAATTTTCATGTTAGAAATCCCAGTTTTACTGCGGAATACCTTTAATTGAGTATTGGTAATGAGACTCACTATGATGGGATCGTACATTTCTTTAGACGCTGTCGATTCATAATTTTGGAAGGTGTCTAGAGTGCTTAAGTCAATTCTATAATAATTGCATTGGCCTCCTTTTTTTATTTTTTTTTTTTATTTGTATACTGACTACCCGAGATAATATTGTGACTATTAAAGTACCCCAGCAGCATGAAAGGCTTAGGAAGTGGGTGCTTTAGTTCTTGCAGTTCTTTAAAATTTAGTGGTGCTCTGTTCGGTAAATAAAATTTACTGATTGAGATTGGTGGTGACATGCTTACCGAAACTGTAACCGCTTGAAGTTGAGTATTACGGATAATCGGCTTGCATGTGAAGTGGTGTCTAAAATAAATATCTACGCCTCCACCAGCATGAAGATAGCCATTTTTAGTTTTGTAGAAGGGGAAAGGAAAAACGTAGTGGTGTTTGAAATTAGTGTTTCCAATACAGATTATGTCAGGGTCGTACTTGAAAATTGAAATACGGAGAACTCCATAGTGGTCGTAAAATTTATTAATATTCCATAGAAAGAGTTGTATTTTTCGGAGTTTAGGTAGTTCAGATTGGAGTACTCTAGTTATACTGAAATTCTAGCTTTTGCACTACGATGAATGATGTGGGGATAAAGTTTCTTTAGCGCATCTGAAGGCTTTTGAAATTTGCCGTACAGTTAAAGTAAAACTTTGATGTCTTGGATCCCTGCTGTGTTCTCTAAAAAGCTCAAAATTTGTAGGAAATCCAAACTGAATTCCTGAGGAGAGTTCTCTACTACTTCCTTTACTGACATTAGCATGTCACTGATTTTAGGAGTTTCTTCTTTCGTTTTTATGTCTTTGTGTGTTATATCTGCTTGAAAATGTATTTTCTAGTTGTCATTGCTACAATGCACCTCAGCTTCACTATTACAGATTCTTAGTTGTCTGTAGATCAGATAAATTACTAGTATCCGACCTCGGGCCCGCCTGGGTAGTATGGTGGTAGCGTGTCTGCCTCACATTCAAAAGTTCGTGAGTCCGAATCTCGCTTAGGATGAGTTACCTGGATGGGTTTTTTTCGGGGTTTTCCCTTATCCTGAGAAGACGAATGTCGAATAGCTTTAAGCCCCACGGACCCCGAGATCATTTGCGCATCATTTCACCAATTTCATTCATCGTCAGATATGAGCAAACCAGGTTAAAGGAAGTTAAAACTATATATATATATATATATCCTACCTCAGTCTTTTTATGCCTAGCTGCTTATTGGAAGACGGGTCAATTATCACTTGCTGAGTGGAGGTTATGTTTGTTTGAATTTGGTGTGTGGGATATGTTTGGGGCAGGTTCTTAAGTGAAAGAAAGGCTATAGTATGATTTTT